>CABFOW010001110.1:0-29493 GCA_902141385.1 Timema californicum | reverse complement strand
AAGAATTATAAACCCCCCCCCCCTCCACTCCCTCAACCATTGTGCACGATTTCAAATGGAAACGCCATCTCTGAAACGTAATTCTAAACCAGATTAAAAATATTTTCTTCAAACATTTGTTAGAAATAGCCTAATTAAAAAGCTAATTAAAAATTTTAAAATCCGGCTTCAAGGTGCATTCCATTCCGTCCACCTATGTCAAAAATTTCAGATCTCTGCACACCGTAGATTTGGCTGGGCATTGCGCGCACACACACACACACAAACACACAGACAGACAAACACTTCCTTTTATTATTATAGATTTGTCCCAGAAAATTTTCCACAATGCTTGATAAACATGAAAAATGATATTTAAACCACTTTGAAAATAATCTTCAGTGTTTAAAATAGTAAATAAAACTCATTAAAGGAAACAGTCAAAAGATGTATCTTATCTAAACTAAAATGTGCTATTCATTTTATTATGACCAATGTTCAAAATTAAAACTAAATCTTGTTTTCTTCTCAGGTACAACAATGTCTCCTATGGCATATCTGGGGCGTTTAACCCTGCTGTCTCTGTGCGTTTCCTTGGTTTGTGGGTCAATGGTTACAGACTGTGGGCCCCAATTCCAAGGGAAGTGCTTGTGCGGAATTGTCGACTATCAGGAGCGGATGCATCAGTATGTAGTCAACTGCACAAACTCTGGTTTCAAGAACACGGCCATGCTCGAGTTTCTGCCGTCACAGACTGAGGTTTGTGTCGCTTATTTTACATAGTGCTTAGGTCTATGTTATTGTAATTTAGAATAGGCTCAAATTATTTAGAGTTAATATAAACCCAAGAAAGTGAGGGAAAACCTGAGAAGGCAGTTGCTTCACAGGGAATTTTTTTTAAAAATCACTGGAATTTTCAGATATTTTTATAATCCAATCATTTTTGGAATACAAAGCAGAACATAATTCAGCATAAACTATTAGTTACGGGTATATCTCCAATCCATATGATTTTGCAAAAAGCACAGACATCTTAGTTTTATAAATTTTTTGAGTCAATACTCTAATATAAAATCATGAAAATAATTAGTTATACAATACTGTCAAAATGCAAAATATTTTAGTCTGTAAAAAAATATAAAAATTGGGGAATTTCATAGCTTAGAAAGTATATCAACCCTGGTCATTAAATACAATTGTTTTATTTTGAGTTTATTCTAGGTCTAAGAAATAAAATGTTTTGGTTGATACCTTATGGTTATTTGAAATACATTATTATTGCTAGTTTTTCTATTATGCAAATTTTTACCACAAATTTAGGGGCATTATAATATACTCAAGATAAAATTGCTTATTTACTCTTAAAAATAGTTGCTAAAACCTTTATTTTAAAGAGCAATAATGGAATAAACTTTTTTCATTAATTGTATATTTTATTTAATATATGAGACAGTTTCCCAAGGTCTGATGTGCCGTAGCTGTATAATAATTTGATAAAAATCAACTGAAATTTGATCCTATTTTAATATATTTCAGGTATTAATATTCACTGGGAACTTCATTCAAGAACTTCCTTGGAATGTTTTTGGAACATTCACCAACCTTAGTCATCTACGAGTGGTTGACATGTCCAACAATGGTATCCGAGAAATTAAAGGCAAGGCTTACCACCGAGTAGCTAATGTCGAGCGCTTGGTTTTAAATCACAACGACCTGGTAATCTCAGAAACTGAATCTGCCAACTACCACCATCGCAGAGTCTTCTCAAACTTTGTTAATCTGATAGAACTTCATTTGACAGATGCTTTTGCTGACAATACGCCTGAGAATCTAGCAAGCGATCTACACGATATATTCGTCAGCAGTGGTCTTACAAAGTTGATAAAACTACACCTTGAACAAAACGAAATCAGTATTTTTAAAGACCCTCGCATATTCTGCGATCTGCCGAGTCTGATGGATTTGCATCTTAGTGACAATCTCCTGACAGGTCTACATTTCAACATCACTTGTCTGGAACATTTGAGATTCCTCGACTTGGAAAGCAATAAAATAGCCGGATTGACCAAAGAGGATTTGGAGATTTTAGACAGTTTCCCTAAACGCGAGCAAAACCTTGTTCTAGACCTCCGTGATAACCCTTTCTTGTGTGACTGTGCTGTACAAGAGCTCTACACCTGGCTGCAGACCACCAAGGTGGAGGTTCGCAACAGAGACGTGCTGCGATGCCATAAAGGTCTCCCGGAGAGTAACAAGGGGGAGTTGGTTCTCGATGTCAGGCAGATCCAGTGTCCGTTGCAAATGGCAGCCTCTCAGTCGATAGCCAGCTCTCACTATGCCACAGCGGTCGTGCTCGGACTACTGCTCACTGTACTGGCCGTGCTCGGAATCGTAGTCGTGTATCTGTATCGTGCCGACATCAAGCGAGGGATGACTCCGATAGTGAACAACGTTTCTCGAAAAGTTCAGTACACTTCGATCGGCAGACAGCCTGAAGACCAAGAAATGGAAGTGTGACCAACAAGATAACTCATTTATGATAACTAATTTATACCAGCATTTAGTGCTTGGTGACACTATAAAAACACTAAGCATTAATATCTAATGACTGACCAATCAAATTGTGGGACCAAGTCCATTATAATTTCTATCATGTGATTATTTTTTTTGAAGAAGCAATTGCTTACTACAGTGATGAAAATAAAAGGATGAGTGAGAAAATAATGCTCCAATTAAATCTTAATACATTAACAATGCAGTAACCATATAAGAAGCTCGGAACAGTCAGTTCACTTTTACAACTGTGTTGGACCACCTATTAATGGTTAGAACTTATCAAATTATTATTTGATCTAACATATGTTTTTCAACTTATTGATAAACTATTGAGACCAAATGTAGTGAAACCTGGAATCTCTTGCAACAACACTTTTGCTTAAATTAGGTGCAGAGTATTTTGCTTTATCGTAACTTTGAATCTGAATTCCTGTTATAGTTTAAATTAAGTTTAAAATTACAATTTGTAGTTGGTTATTTTTATTACGAGACTCAAGACAACTATATTATTGTTGTTTCTTTTATATTTTGGATTATGAGTGGTGTTAACACTATAGCTAACATATTTATCGAGGATGATGTCTAAAGTGGTTCTACATTTTAACGGGAAGTTTCTATTGTAAGGTCCCTTGTTTGAAGGGTGATTTTTATGGGAGAGCTCACTGGGGGCAGAGGAAACAGATGATGACTTTTATTATGAATACATTCTGTCATCACGTATTCAGCAAGGGGCGATTGCTATGAGACAGTTTTAAAAAGAAGCTAAAATAATAGATTTAATAGTATGTAATGTTTTTTGAAATTCTGAATTTATCGCCTATATCTTTAATTACCTCTAAGGCTAGTATTGACAGAGTATTATAGGCTAAAATTAAACTTATTTCACTTTTATGTATGCCTAAATTGCTCATAGGTCTAATAACATATTTTAAATGAACATTTTCTATCTAATCATTTGTGTGAGATAATGCTAAAGAACATACAACCTATTTTTTTTATAATGACCTATATTATACTTTTAATAGATGCTATTATCATTCATATCTTTAATTGGTTTTGTGTTATTCGCTAAATTAAATATTTTCAAAGTTATAACTGTGCCATAGCTTATCAACTCTCTTTTTAATTTGCTTATGCATTTTGTGTGCACTTATTATATAAAATTCTGCCCTGGTATGAACATATATCTAAATAAAAAACACCGCTCCCTTCGTGAAAATAATCCTGTTTCCATTCTCAACTGCTAGGAATAATATACAGCCTAGTTAGTTTAATTTTTGGATTTAAATGTTTAAATATAACATTTATACATTTTCTTTTCAGAAAGTTTAGAATGTTTCTGTTTTTTTTTAGCATCACGTCTTATAGCTCGTTCGGTTTATATGCATGTGTACTAATTACGCTAATGTTTTGGGATAGAGGAAGTGTACCCGCATTTGTGTGGAGGAAGAGTGGAAAACCATTTAGGAAATACCACCCTCAATACACCTGACTGAGATTTGGACCTTGATCTTTCAGACATTGAAAGTCTATTGCGAGAGTGACATCTTAGACAATGCGCCCATCAAATTGGGCAATGCTTCTGTCAATTATTCATTGTTGACCTAGTAAAATGACACCTTGTACAGGAAAAGCATATGAAGCACTGTTAAACTCCTTTAAACGTTGTCATTTTCCTAATCTAACAATTAATGTTAATTTGTCTAGAGAAATACTTGTAAGTGTCCTTACGCCAAAACTACCAAATCCTTTATGTACAGAAATTAGTACAAATTCTGGTTGTTATCTGAAAAATGTAATTATTAATAACATTATCACAATGTTTTTACTTTAACATTATTGTTTATTAACTTTTAAGAGGTGGGCATGCTAAGTACATTGAATGATAAAATCATGGTACTGTTAATATAAGTTTAGTGGGAAAGTGTAAACACTGATTTTCTTTAAAAAAAAGTAATATATTTAAAAATAAATATTTCAGTCATTTGTTCAACTAATTCCAGATACTATAATTTATGTACTAGTGAATGGTTTGTAACACTCATGAAGGTTATAAAATAAAGTGCCTTAATATAAAATTCTAATAAGATAGAAACTAGTGCTCATTTAATGAGAGATAAAGTTAGTTCACACAAGACCCAGCAAAATGCCACATAAGTTGGGTGATTTTTAATATATTTAAAAATAAATATTTCAGTCATTTGTTCAACTAATTTCAGATACTATAATTTATGGACTAGTGAATGGTTTGTAACACTCATGAAGGTTATAAAATAAAGTGCCTTAATATAAAATTCTAATATGATAGAAACTAGTGCTCATTTAATGAGAGATAAAGTTAGTTCACACAAGACCCAGCAAAATGCCACATAAGTTGGGTGATTTTTGACTGATCTAATATTTTGTGTCTGATTAATTACCAAATGAAAAGTGTATGTAATAATTATTTGAATTAAAATAAGTATTGTGCCAACACGACCACCTATTTGGTCTAGTAGTCAGAGTTTCTGGATACAGATAGAGAAGTCCCTGGTTCGATCCCCAGTGCTTCAAGGTTTTCCGTGAAACATCGGGTCTGGAATGGGGTCAACTCAGCCTCGTGAGGACAAATGAGATGCCACTTGAATAAAAAAGTAGCGGCTCTGGTCTAAAAAACAGATTATCGGCTGGAGGGTTTGTTATGCTGACCAAATGACACTCTATGGACAGAAGTTGGCACTATTTTCGCCATCAGATGGTAGCCGCTTGGTCGGCATAGCAGATGCCATGGAGTTTTTTCATCAGTGCCAACACTTGTATGGTATTTTATAAGCAGTGCCTTAACATAAAACAAGATGGGTGTAGTTAAAAAAAGAATATTAAAATGTAGTTTTAGGTATTTTCTTATATTTTACCAAGTAACTTACTATCAAAAATATACCACTGTACTGAAAAGAGAAAATTTATAATACACTCTCATTTTGTGACTTTTTGTAATATAATTAATTCAATAAATATCACCTTAAATAGAATTAATGTAGAGTTGTATTTTTTGGTAACATTTCAAATGCAACTGTTTTATTACTATCATCATCATCATCAACTCCATTTCCAGCCTTTGGCCGGTCCAGTTTAGTAAAATGCCTCCATCTTCCACCACTCTTTCTCCTTTAATTATTTCTATTCTTTTCCTCTAGCATTCACTAACCCAAATTAAATTTTAAAATAAGTAAAATATTCAAAGTCTCCTATATATTTGATATAAAATACATACAAATAGGATTTTATCATTTTAAAGAAGTGATTAGACAAGTTAGTGATTATATGACCAATTGCATTAAGGTTGCTACAGTGGTTTTCAATCCTCCCATTCAGCAAATTCTGAAGAAGATTCACTTATAAACTTTTTCAGCTTAGATTATTCTATAATGAATAATCAACCTCTTAAATTTAACTTGAAAGCTACATACAATTTTTTGGGGGAAAAAGTAAAACCTGTAATCTCAGATTAAGGTTAAGACTGACAACATGGTTTAGAGAGACCACTAATGGATGTCACAACGATAGTTTAACAATACTTGTTGAACTTCAATGAGGATTTGAAGAAAGATGTTTAGTCATTGTTGGAAATTAGTGATTATAAGAATAGTTTCTTTACACCTCAAATACAGTTTTGGTTAGTTATAAAAGTGAATCAGTCATTATAGTTTTGAGGCTTGCAAGGGTTTATTATGTGACACATCACTTATTGCATGTAACTGATATCAAAGACTGCTATACTGTACTTTATACCCACTACATGTTCTCAAGTAAATGGGGGAATACCCCTCGGTGCTTCTGTTCTTGAAATCTCACTTGACTGTGGGTTTATTTGTTCTTCAGATACACAAGGTATCTCTTTACCATTGTTGCAATCTTTCAAGGTAACACAAATTATATCGTTATAGCATTGTTGCAATATTTCAAGGAAACACAAACTATAAGCCTATCTCTTTACTATGTTGCAATGTTTCAGTTTAAAGGAGACATAAATGATATCTCTTTACTGTTGTTCAAATGATGATAGATATATCTATAACATTGTTGTAACATTTAAAGAAATATTTCTGTACCATTGTTGCAATGTTTGAAGGACACACACACACACACACATATATATATATATATATAGCATTGTTGCAATGAGTGAAATAGAAACATGATATGTCTAGAGCATTGTTGCAATGTTTGAAGGAGACACATATCTCTTTACCATTGTTCCATTGAGTAAGGAGACACATGATATATCTATAAAAATGTTGTCATGTTTGAAGAATACAAACATGGTAATCTATAACAATGTTGCAATGTTTGAAGGAGACACACATACACACACACATATATATATATATATATATATATCATTGCTGCAATGATTGAAATAGACACACATGATATATCTAGAACATTGTTACTATTATTGAAGTAGGCACACATTATATCTCTATAACATTGTTGCGATGTTTGAAGGAGTCATGTTACCAACTAGGTTAAGTATAACCAAAGTATGAACACTAATTTACATAATATGCAAAATGCTTACCTTAGCTCTAAGGTGAACATAGAAACTCTACCTTAGGCATTTAGTTTATCACTTAGAGAAAGAGACCAAACACCTTTCCACAAGTTTAACTCCCTTAATTTTGAAGATCAACAGCTAAGGTTTTGACTTGGGTTTTTGTGTCAATATACTCAAAAAGAAATTACTATTGATATAAATAAGACTGTCTATTTATCCACGGTTTTACATATATTAAATCTAATTGTCTGGAAAATAATTCAAATCCAGAGAGAAAAAAAAACCTTTTCAAATAATTTCAAAATGGCTGCGTATGGGAAAATATAGATTCAGTTCTGTGTGTGTGTGTACTTGTTTTAATGGCGCTGTTCTCACATTGTGTTTTGAAAGCATGCTCCAAATATATTATGTAGTTTTTTTCTATTCAGTCTCCATATTGATACATCTCTATTTAAAAGTTACACCAACATAATTATTTGTGGACCATGTTTAATCTAATTTACCTTGAAAGGTACAGTAGCTCTGTGGCTTCTTTGGTGCTGACTGATAGCTCACAGCTGACTTCTGACAGCTGCTAAACACATGTTTTTGCAGATCATGGTTCAGCGTAGGGATATATAATTTGGTCTGGTAACTTTTCAAAGTCGTCAGCTGTCAGTAAGCACTGAAGAAGCCATGAGGCTACTGTAGCACTCTTACCTTGGATGACTATACTACAACCCTATCTTATAAGCTATGACATAGTGGATTAATGAGGTAAACGTGTTACCTTGGAGGGCCGATGATGGGAACATGTTGAAAGTTGTCGTAAAGATATAACAATCTGGACACTTACACTGAAAATAATCTAAGTGTAGGTGATAGATTATAACTATCTTGATAAAAGGTTCTTTTGTTGTTTGGTTTACCCAACACTTTAACAACTTAGGTCGGTTCAGACAAGTTGATCACGTTTCAATTATTTGAGAATAATATAATAACCGTGTTTCTTAAACTCTACCCACGTGGTATTAACACAGATTATGGCTTACTACTACAACCAGGGTTGTGGATTCAGCACACCAAGCCTTTTATTCCTCTGTCTTTCTACTATCTAATTCAAGACTTCAACTTCGACTCTAATTCCCTCAAAAATGGCTAAAGTATATTAATTAGTAATAATAAGCTTACAGCAGTAAAATACTCCAATACAGATTACTTCATGGGAGGCTTCTTTTACATTGTGAATGTATATTTAAATAAGTATATCAATCCAAACTACAAATTTTTCGAAGCTGGAGTCTTGAGTCGGTATATTATTATTGATTCTGACTCTACCGCCCTTACTACAACTTTGTTACATTTGAAACAACCGTTTATAATTTATAAGATGGAAGAGTATTTTTTTCTCTTTTTTTTTTATCAAAGAGCTGATAGGGGTACGTTAGTAAGGCCATGGCCTTGAAAGGGGTAGGTGACTGGTCAAAATCTGGGCTAAACTGATATAAAATATCTTTGACCAAGAGACAGAATGTAATAAAAATAACAATAATGTTTTATGATTAAAAAAGGTTCTATCTCATAAATAAGATGTAAGAAAGGATATTGCATCCTGTTTGCAATTTGTCCGACTCTGAACTGAGAGACCAAGGTTCAATAAAGAGCAAATTCATTCAAAGCGATTTTTGTCCCAATGTGGTTTCTCCACATACTTTGGAAAGACTAATTAATTCACCCCCACCACTATTACTTCAACAACTACTTATATTGTTATTATTAATAATAAATCAAGGTTAATTGGAATAAGATATCAATTATTATATTTTAAAACTCAAATATTTATATCTAATCTGGTTCTTCAAATAATATAGTCAATTATCTTACAATTGTCTTAATATTTACAAGGTTTGTATACACTTGTCTTTATAACATTTATAAATACTATTGTATAGATTTAATGTCTACACGTGGGGTTGACATATTTAAACAGCAAATGTAAAACTCATTTTGTATTATCATTATTTTTGGTATATAAAAAATTCAAAACTTAGTTTTTCATTTAAGAATCTACTGCACACAATTTTGAAGTGAAGGTTGTTTAGTACATGATTTAGATCCACTAGCTCTACTTGGTGGTATGTGATGTAACTGGACAGGGTCGTAACCTTGAAAGAATAGGGAAGTACATACCACCTCTAGCTTCAAATGTTTGTTACCACAGCTATAATTGATACTACCCTTATTCATATTTTTGTGTCATCTTCCTGTTATCGGCAGTCTTGTCTAATCCAAGAGTGGCGCCTTATACCATGCGGCCACCGAAGCAGGTATTAAAATTGTTATTAAATGACACAAAAATATGAATTATCAACCGTTTTCAGCATGTGGCCAGGCCAGTTTATGGAAATGCCTCCATCTTCATCTATCCTTCCGCCATTCTTATCCTCTCACTTGCATGTATGAGGATAACAAAAGTTGTGTTAAGATAGAAAGTGGGAGATGAAGTGGTTCCAAATACAAAATGGAGTGAAGCAGGGGAGTGCCCTCTCACCACTATTATTTGTAATGGTTATGCCATATAGGCGGAATTAGGGGAAGTTGCCCCGCCCCCTCCTCCCTCAATATTTCTAGAACAAAAAAAAAATACAACTAAATATAAGTCAACAATTATTATTCACTTTTGATTCTAACAGGGTTCGCATGGAACACCCCAGTTCATCTATTATAAATTATATACGAAATAATGTTATTTCAATAAGGTACAAATACAAGTTCAAGAAGACATTGACCAAAATAGAATGAATCTGCATGGGGTGTGTGAATCATTAATATTTTGTAGGAGGCAATCTATTGCCTTAAGAGGTCACGATGAGACTGAAGTTTCAAAGAATAAATTTTTTTTCATAGTTGATGGAGCTTCTCTCCAAAAATGATGTGTTAGTAAAACATTTCTTCACCGGTTGAGAGAAAAATTTTCAGTACACAACTGAAAAATTTCAGAATGAGCTATTCATTTTTGGAGAGCAAATAAAAACCCAAATCACTGATAAAGTTAGAGAGAGAAATATATATGCCTTAATTGCTGCAGAAAAAAACTTATGATGAAACATTGGTAAAGTTATTGAAGAATGTTTTAATTACGTTAAACCTAGACGTATAAAACATGTGAGCTCAGTGCTACGATGGAGCCTCAAACATGCGAGGGCCATACAAGGGAGTTGGAGCGAGATTTCAGGATGAAAATCCTACATTCATTGTAAGGCACATGTGTTAGAGCTACGTATCGTTAGTTGTTGTACAGTAGTTACTTCAATAAGGAAATACATTTTTCGTACGTCAAATTTGTACAACTTCATTGAAAAATCAACCATAAAATATCATGCTATTATTGAAAAAAAAAAAAAAAAAGTACCAAAACTTTTTGTGGTGGAATAACATTAAAGTCCCTCGATGACAATAGATGGTCTTGCTATGTAGAAACTCTATGTTCCGTACTTCATAATTTTGAAACTACATTGACAGCTTTGAGTGAAATCTCATAAATTGACCCTAACTGGGGTGGCGAGGCCAGTGCCCTACTAAACTGCATGGAGGATTTCAATTTAGCTTTTGATCTCTTGTTGCTAAGACAAGATATTTCGCAGTGTGGCACTCTATCTAAAACCTCAAGTCCAGCAGTGTGAACTACGAAGTAGTGAAAAATGTGGTGAATAGCACAATTCAAGTTTTACAGACTTTTAGAACTGATGATTTTTTTTCACTCAAGTATTCAATCATTGTACCGAGGTAGCCAAAAAAATATGGATTTAAGCCAGCAGTGCTGCCTAGAAAAGGCAGAATCCCAGCAAAAATGGATGGCGGGAATAAATCTCCATTTGAGACTGTGGAGCAGTTTTACAGAACTAAGATACTTTTTCCTCTTAAGGACATTATTGTCCAAGAAACAAGAGACAAGCTAGCTGAAAACAATATGTATGTTATGAATCACTTGAGTAACATATTGAGTTAAAATAAAGTTGACCCATTCAGTGTAGATCACGTTTGCAACTATTACCATTTAGACGAGGACCATCTCACAGCGGAGCTGCAATGTTTTTACGGAATGCGATCCTTTTCATGTTTGCAGTTAAAAACACAGTTCAGGAATACTAGAGGGCAGGAAAGGTTATCATCCTTGGCACTTTTAACCATTGAACAGGATATAAACATTGACATTTGAAGATTAATAAATGATTTCAATATAATGAAAAATAGAAGGTTGCTTTATAAGTGAAAAAGAGGAGCTAGACAAACGGATTTAAATAAAATAAAAAAATCTTAGATACTGTAAATTATGTATTTTGATTAATTATTTATTTTCATAATCTCCCTATATTTTTAGAAGCTTATCATGTTATTTAAATCATGTGACCGTTTGTTAAAATTTATTATTAAACTCTTTGTAAAAGCTTACAGTTTTGAGTTTTCATATTCCTAAATTTAAATAATTTTACAAGCCGCAAATAGTAATTAAAGTAAATGACAGTATTAGTTTTATTTAAAGTTGAACTTTCTTTTCAGTTTCTATTGACCTCCCGTCTAACTAAACTTATCCCTCAACATAGGGGGATGCAATCCATGATAACCTCTTTTTATTTTTGGGGCATTTAAAATGTTTTCATATACAGCTCCAAAACCATTTTCTCTGTGTAAGGATGTTCCATCAAATTTTATTTTCTTGGTTGATATCTTCTAGATTTTTCCCAGTCTGGACTTAGGCTATTTTGTAAAATTTACATCTTTAACTATAAAAGTCATCATATTTCAATTTACTTTGATATTGAAACTGTACCAAATGTTAATCTTTTTTAGAAGTTCAGGATAAGCTTAAAAGAGCACTTATGAGGCTACTGTTTAGGAAAAAAAAAAAAGTGGAAGAGCCCCTTTCTCCTGGGGTTTTGGGGAGGGTGGTATGGAATACCCCCTAGGTCATCTGGTACGAGTTCCTCCCTTGTTCAATGTCTGCTCCATCCTCCCCACCCCCCGTCAACAATCAAAATGCTGAAATTCCGTCTTTGGGTAGTGGAAATATAGCAGGAAAACTCAGGGAGGAAATAATGAAAGCCATGATGTTTGTTAATGACTTAATGGTCTGGGGGGAGAAGAAAGAGGAAGTATAGTAACAGCCACAGGGATGAAATTAACAAGTGAAAGAGTGTTGAATGAAATTTAGCATGGTTATGGTGATGACAAGAAAGAGGATAAGGCCTATTAAAACTATAAAATTGGATGGAGTAGAGTTTAGAAAAGTACAGAATGCAAAATATCTTGGAAGAATGATTGAGGTGAAAGGTGGATATAGAGAGGATCTAATGAGAGGAGGACAGCAGGGAGAGTTGTTCTAAAGGTGTGTAAGAAACTTGATATGGAGAAGAGAAGTGCCCTTGAAGTGTTGTACAGGACGTACTTTGTACCCAATGTTATATATGCTGCAGAAACATAGACATTGAATGTAAGAGAAACTAGGAAAGTGTAGGCCATGGGAATTAAGTTTGTTAGGAGCATGTTAGCAGGGATGTGAAAAAAGTATTGATACTTTTTTTCCGATACTTTTACTGATATTAGAATTCACACTCTGGTATCAGATCGGTATCGAAAGAAATAATATTAATGTTATCTTCACTCATACTGGAGTGGACTGTGGTGGAGGAATAAATGATACTATTTCTCAATTCTCACTCATTTTCTGCATGAAAAACCAGCCACTCTAGCATTCAATCTCTTTTAGCTCATCATAATCATAGTTGTTCTTTCATCTTTGTTTATCAATACAGCCAGATGCCTGATGGGTGACGGAGCGAGAGACGATCAATTTACTATCTCCTTTTATCAATGAGCACAGTAATCACAAACTAAGCAAAATAAGTTTTTGTAGAGCTCAATAATTATAATTATCAGTGTTTAAATAAATATGAAAATACAATAATGAAGCAAAAATAAAAAATATTATTACTAGATTAAAAAAAAAACTTTTTCCCAGATTAAAATTTCAATATACTGATATTTAATGTTATCGATACCTTTCTTTTGATACTAATACGGTATCGATATTTTTCTTTCGATACTTTTAATGAGTACAGTATCACTACTTTTTCTTTCGATACCACATCCCTAAATGTTAGCCGTCACGAGGAGAAACAAGATTAAGAATATCCGGCTAAGACTGAGGGTGTATGAGATAGTATAGGAAGCAAGACTGAGATGGTATGGACATGTAATGAGGATGTTGTAATACATGAGATAGTATAGGAAGCAAGACTGAGATGGTATGGACATGTAATGAGGATGTTGTAATACATGAGATAGTATAGGAAGATAAGACTGAGATGGTATGGACATGTAATGAGGATTTTGTAGTACATGAGTTAGAGGAACAAGGCTGAGATGGTATAGTGATGTAATGAGGATGGAAAAAGGGATGATGCCAAAGAAAATAATGTAAATGAAGTATGTTTAGAAAAAGACTGCAAAGGAGGCCAAGAAAGAGAGGGGAGGAACAGATAACAGAAAGTATGCAAGGGAAAGGAGAAGAATAGAAGCAATTAAAGGAGAAATAGGTGTTGGAAGGATAGAGGAAAATGGAGGCATTTTACTAAACTGACTCGGCCACAGGTCGGGAATAGTTGATGATGATTATGACGACTAGCTATGTGGAGAAGTAATCTGATTTATTTTTGGTAATTTTTTTGCTTTCCATGTTTATTTCTCCCTCTTCCTTCCCCCCTCCTTTCCCACACAAAAAAAAAAACAACCACTTATTATTATGGGTGTGTGAAGGCTTGAAACTTTGACTTGGCTTCAAAACCAATATAAGCTTTGACTTCACTTCGAGAAAAAGTCCAGCTTTCGATAAATCTGAAGCTTCATAAATAAAAATAGTGACAGCTAAAATACACAATTTATGGTTAATTGTCACCATTATAAACTGTAATACACATTACAAATTAATATTTAAATGAAAAAAAACCCTTTAAGTACTCAAATTGTGTAAGTTGAGATAATTACTCAATTTATCAGTTTGCAACAAAATATTACTAACAATTGTGCAATAAACATTTTCCAAGTATAAAAACAATTAAAAAAATTAAACTTTGATTTGGTTATGAGAATATTTAATATATTCAATTTGAATTTGCTTCGAATTTAGAAAACAGACTTTGCATATCCCTATTTATACTAGGTTCATAATGATTATACATTAGCCATTTCAAACTATATTCTAATTATTTAAATACACAATATAGTTGTCAATTTATGTGATGAATAAGCAGACATTTTCAAAGTGACTTTTATCAACCTATATAGATATATATTGTATAAGTACAATATAAGTTATTTATTAGTTGAGAGAGTTACTATGAAAATGTGTCCTTAATCACTTCAATAACTATACAAAATATTGAATAATATGTGTATCTTCCAAAATTTAGATTGAAATATATCATGAACAATTATCATGAACCTAGTTTAACCTTATTTCTTTTTTTCTGGCAGCAGGGAGAGGGGGAGGGGGAGGAGGTGGTAAGGGAAAATATTTCCAAAATGAATCAAGTGTATATATTTAAATAATCTTTCTCTTGACACAAGAATAGCTATTTGTACCTTGAACTACACTTACACTAGTGAACTTGGAATACCTCATGCTCTGCTTCATTCTGTACCACAGGAATGGTAAAAATGTTGATCGTACAGAATATTTAAGACATAAAAAATAATATACGTTACATATTATTTACTATTCTATAACTTTATTAAAAAAAAAGCAATTAATGTATCTGAACTTGTAAACATTAACGTCACTTGTTTTTATTGAATACATTTTTTTTCTCATTTAAAAACAATCTTTTACAAATAATCTAACCAAAATGTGAATCCCAGAAAAAAAGTATTTGCATGGTTTCTACTAAACTTGACCAATGAAATCCCTGACCTTTTCCCTGATTTACCCTGATCATTTCCTTAAATTCCCGACTAAAAAGTATGTAACATCCTTCTAACTCGCCCCCCCTCCTATGTCTTTTTTCAATATTTTTTTAAATAATAATAAGTTTTAAAATTTGAATTAAAATTGTTTACTAGGAATTAAAAATATATTACACAGCTACAAGCAAAAAAAATGACATAATTTACTGATTATTGTATTTCATATTTTGAGTAAAATATCATTTTCCCGTATTTTTATTGTGATTTACCATGTTCCCGACTTATTCCCGTTTTTTCCCGATCACTTCAAATTCCCGGTTAATTCCCGTTTTCCCTGATTTTCCCATATGGTAGACACCCTGATTTGTAACATCTTCCATGAAAGGATTTTTTTTCTGTCATTATCACTTCTTACTACCCGCTTAGGTTATGCGAACATGTACTAATTATGCTAATGTGTTAGAAATGAAGAAGTGTACCAACATTTGTGTAAAGCAGCGGGTCCCAAACTCTTTTTGCTCGCAGCCCTTTAACAACCCATTTACATAAATTGTGCTCTTAATGTTTAACAAAATGTTTAATTACTATAGTAGTAGTTTCTGATACATTTATTACAACTGAAAATAAATGGGATAGTATTGGATTTAAAATATAATGTGATAATATGCTGAATAAAGAGTGCATATATTTTTACATTCAAAAAGCGAACGTTACAATAAAAATTAACACATTTTATTTATTTATTAATGATTATAAAAACCCTTTTATGTTTGGAATTGAAATAGTTTTATCAAGGTCAAATATAAAAGAAAACTCACAAAGTCCCTCACCATTTCATTAAGTTAATTTCATAAATTTTGAATGATCTTTTGTTTTACATTGCTGGTATTAAAGCTCTTTATGCCCTTATTCAAATATTCTTGGCGTATCCCCGAACATCCTGGCACGTACCTCACATTGGAAACCACTGGTGTAGAGGGAGAGTGGAAAACCATTCAATATAAACCATTCATAGTACATTATTATTATTATTATTATTCTTATTATTATTATTAGCACCGCGTCTTACTACCCGTTCGGGTTATACGTACTTATGCTAATGTGTAATGGTAGGGTGATTGTGAGATGAAATGAAGGACCTACAGTTTAACGTGGAATCCGAACCACGGTGGAGACCTGGCATTCCTCACATTCACAAGATGTCTTGTCAGAGGTGAAGGAAGGGTTTGGTAATCAGATAAATTTGTGCCGGGACCGAGGATTGAACCCCGGCCGCCAGTTCATAGTACACTTGACTAGGATTCAAACAACAAGCTCTGCGCCATTGGCAGTGTAGTCTGGTGCAAGAGTGACGCCTTAAGACTCTGCGATCACCGAAGTAGGCGACAGGAAATAAGTACATCAACAATGCAAGGAGGCAGATGAATATGGTGATATTACTAACATATTATTCTCCCAGTTTAGGCTTGAACCAGGAGGCATATGGAGCGTTAGCAACCTTGGTTCTGACCACTTGAAGTCGACAAGATATTGAAAATTATCATGCCATTGAAATAACGATCATATAAGGTACACAATACAGATAAGATAATTTAATTATGATTTTTATTTTACTAATTGCCATGACGCAATAAATTCATGTATAAATAGCAAAATAATCACAATACACTACTATTGAATAAACTCAACTTCTTACACAACATAGAAGTAGGTCATTTATAATTTAATGTTTTAATTTTAAACAAATAATTGTTTGGTTAATCGCTAGTTTTTTACACCTTGCATGGCATTTTTTTAAACTCAAGTAAATCTAAAACATTGTCACCAACACTAATAACATTATTCCTTATTAGTTTCATTTTTCCAGCAGGTCCATTTCAACAATGAGATTGCTACTTCTGATCGCTGCCTTCGTGGCAGTCTGCGCCGCCGTCCCAATTTCAGAAGAGGTCCACTCTGATTGGTCGCTTTTCAAGGTGAGTCAATCTTCAAATAACAGGCATGGTATGCTTCCTGATCACCAAGTTTATTTAGGAGACTTGGGTTCCATTCTGATGACTTACACCAGTTTAGTTTCCTGAGGTTTAGTAGTGTTCTGACTGGCATGTCTCAGGGAGTGGTTAGCACTTCTGACTCTTGACCTTGGAGGTTGCTGAGATTCAATTTCAAGCATCCGCGATGTGATTGATAAAGGTGTGGGGAGATTTGAGATGTCAAAGCAAAAGTAAAACCTCCTTTGCTTTGACACCCCCAATAACCATCATATCTTCGAAACATTTTGAACTGAAGAAGAGTACCCGGTACATGGTCTAAGGTTGTGGTTCTCAAACTTCCTAGTCACGCGAACCCTTTAACCAGAGAACAGCTATTTCGCAAACCTATTGATGTAGGATAAACGATTAAAAAAATATAATAAAAAAGTAGAGTATATTTAGTCATAAATGAATCATAATAATCTTGTTAATGTGAAAATATTTACAGTATAAATTAAAATAAAATAAATGTACACTTTTAGAGATAATATATATTAAAATAAATGTAAAAAAGAATAAAAATAATATATGTGTACATTTATAATTATTGATAATTTATGTGAGGAATAGAAATGAAGTTTGATTCAAAACTAAGATGATTTCATTTAACATTTTTTATACCACAAAGAACAGAAAAGGCTTGCTCGCACAAATAAGTTGTTGGAAAAGGCATAAAATGTTACAGTGTTTTTTATGAAAGTTCTTTGTGATGGCTGATGAGAAAACTAAAATTAAAAATTAATTCCTAAATGATCTTCTCAAAGATGTGGGTATAAGGGACGTGGCCAACCCCACCACTTTTCGGCTTCATTTTCTTGTCGGGATTTAATATCCATTGTGTTTAGTATACGCCAGTGATTTGCTCTTTTGTATGCAATCTTAAAAGATATAAAAAAATATATAAAGGAAGATCACAAATTCCCTGAACAACCTCGTGAATCCCCTGGACGAGCCTCGCAGACCCCTAGGGTTTGATCCCGGTCGGGTGTATTGAGAGTGGTTTTCCATAAATGGTTGTGTCCTTAGAGTAGAGGACAGGCAATACTTTCATCAAAGTAAAATATCAGTAGGCCTACAAAAGTTACAAATCCTGTTGAAAATATCAGATAAGTTGTGTCATAACATGTCCTCGCTGCTAGGTTATATTTTGAATTGGAAGCTATGAAAAAAACTGATGTATTAAGTTTAGGACATGGACAGAATGGATTGCTTGTGGTTCAGATTACAAATTCTGCCACTAAGATATATTTTCAGCATAAGCTTGATTAACATCTAGTCTCAGTCGTCAATTTGTGGGGACATGTAGGGGTACAGTCATTGGCGTAGCAAGGGCATTTGATGTCTGGGGTGGATCTCGATTTTGGCACCTCCTACCAGGTGTAGAAACCAAATTCTTAGAAGAGCTTTCTGGAGAGCTTGGAACTCTCGAGTTGCCGTCTGACGATAAGTGAGAGTCTAAATATGACACGCCTTTAAAATATGCACTGTCTCTTACTTATATTTTAATTATTTAAAAAGTGGATACTTTACAATCATAATATAATAATTAATAACATTAGGATTTTTTAATAACTAATAATAATATTTTTTAAACTTTTTTACAAAATGATACCTCTATGACACCCCTAGACTGATGGTACATGGTGCGGATTGCCCCCTCCAACCCACCCTTCAATACACCAATGGATACAGTAGGAATATGTATGGGAAATAAAATTACTATTAGGATATATAAAATTGTTAGGTATTTAATCAATATAGGCTAGTTTCTAAATATTATTATCAGCATTGTCACCTTGTAAGATCATTTGTTATCGATTTGCATGTGTGTGTGTGTGCGCGCACGCGCATGAATATATATTATACTGTACCTACTATTAATGACACATGAATGTATTTTTTTTTTCCCCTCTACTTAGTTTTGCTTTCTTGATTTATTTCTTAAATAAAATTACTATTAGGATATATACAATTGTTAGGTATTTAATCAATATAGGCTAGTTTCTAAATATTATTATCAGCATTGTCACCTTGAATGATCATTTGTAATCGATTTGCATGTGTGTGTGTGTGTGTGCGCGCACGCGCATGAATATATATTATACTGTACCTACTATTAATGACACATGAATGTTTTTTTTTTCCCCCTCTACTTAGTTTTGCTTTCTTGATTTATTTCTATTTAAATATGTCAATAAATATCCTTAATTATACAAAGAGTTGTGTTTAGTATATTATTTTTAAACATTATAAAGTAGTTTGAGAAATTACTATACAGTATTAATACTACACAAGTATAAGTATGTTTATACATTATGGATTAGTAGTTAAGTGTATTAAAAAATGTGCTGGCTTTAACTTCACTCAAATAAAGCCAATCTTATAATTTGTTTAGAATAACAGATTATTTTTATATTTTTCAGACCAAACACAGTAAGCAGTATGATACAGAAGAGGAGGAAAACGCCCGTTTCCTAATCTTTATTGAAAACAGAAACAAGATCTTTGAACACAACAAGAAATATGAAGAGGGACTTGTCACTTATAAGATGGGGCTCAATCATCTGGGTGACCTGGTACAGCAAGTTTCACAAATAACTATGAATACAAACCCAACAATTCTAAGCAGAAGTTAACATTTTTAAGAGTTCTCAACAAATTTGTTAATCATCAACAGATTACTGGGCATTGACCGTAATTAATATAATGACTGCTAAGTAAACAGCTATTGTTATGCATTTTTATGTTTTTTAAACCATTGTTTCAATAGTTAATAGCCCTTGTCATGGATCACTAACCGGGAGTTTAGATATCAGAATACACCAAAACTAGAAAACGTATCCAAGTGTGGTTTTCTACATTCTAAATTTGGGATTAGTTAAATATTTCCCTCATTTTAAAATACCACATTTTTTCGATTCTAAGACATTCTTGATTGTAGGATGCACCTTAACTTTTCAGTACCACCAAAAGCTTTGATAATAAGAAGATAAATTAAAAACACACATGCTAAAATACCCTACATCTAAGAAATATTTTTATTACAGAATTCATTCTACTAACAATAATAGTAGGTACCTTATTAACTAACAGTAGATATGTTATTNGGGCCGAATGTGCTTCTAAGTATAAAAGAAATGTGGGAATTGTTTAATAATACGGTTATATATTTTTAAAATATGGTAAAATGGTTTCACTGGTCTCGATTTAACGGTTTTTTTTAAAAAGTAGAATAAGTGAAACTGAACTAAAATGTGGTATTTGGTTTGAACAGTATTATCTACCTAAGTTGTGTGCTATTTGTGAAGTTGGGGTGGGGGTTTGATGTGTGGTGATATCTTATTTTCCTAATTTACAGGGACAATGCCCAAGCTTATAACGTTCAACCATGATACCTCATTGTTGGCCAAAATAACTTTGTTCTTGGAGAGTATCCAGTTTGATCCTTGATGACGTCTTTTAAAATGCTTGCACTATTCCAGAGCCGCGAGGAGCGTCTGAAAAGGAAACCTCTGGTCAATAGGAAGGTCAACCTCACCCACAGCAGCACCTTCAAAGCCTCTGGAGTCTCCTTGCCTGAAACCGTGGACTGGCGGAACCAAGGATATGTGACGGGTGTCAAGGACCAAGGCCAGTGTGGAGCGTGTTGGGCTTTCAGCACAGTGAGTTTTAGAGGAGTGCAATCATATTATAGAAGTTGCAGCTTTTCTTGCATTTCATACAAAGCAACCAAGTTCCCCTTTTCGTAGCAGACACCAAACCATTCAATTTGTGTCTGAAAAATTTCCCCTTAAAGTTCCTGAACAAGATTTCGAGCAAAGACTTATTCGATAACCTAGAAGTTACTAGATCATCAAGCCAGACAGTGGCACGCCCATAACTTTACTATGAGTTGACATAAATAATATATCCAAACTATTATTGCTACATACTTTTTTTATATATATGATTGGTAATTTTATGGGAAATTTTAATACGTGTAACAATATCATATAAAAAGTTTTGTTTTAAAATTTTGTGTATTCATTCAACGTTATATATTATGTCTGTATTTAAAGTTTTTTTAAAGTTTTTATCAACATTATTTGCAGTAGAAGGGGGTAAATACCTAGCTTGCCATGCACCAATAGGACCATTGCTTAAGAGTGACACCTTGAAGAGCTCAAACTGTGGCAACATCTATCCCTGCTTTGGGTGTATTGATTGCCATCTTCAAATGTATCGATGGTATGTTTTAGACTGGAGCGGTGGAGGGACAGCATTTCAAGGCAACCAACCAATTGGTTTCCCTGAGCGAACAGAATCTAATCGACTGCGCCACCGATGACTATTACAATGACGGTTGTGATGGTGGGGACATGCCCATGACCTTCCAGTACATCATTGACAACGGGGGCATAGATTCGGAAGAGAGTTACCCCTTTGAAGGAGAAGTAAGTAGGCGACCCTGCACTATAGCTTGCACACACCGATAAATTTACTACACTGGTAGTCAGATTTTGAATATATATATAGCTATAACATCTACAAGTACAGTAGAACTCCAATTATCCGGATTAATGAGTGTCGGATGTGATCCAGATATGCAGAAATCCAGAGAGTTGGATTAATAATTTAATCAAGGGAATTGTTTTGGAAGAAAATGCAAAATTTACTCTAAAATCACTTCTTTTACTATTTTTGCAATGATACAGTGAAGTGGAATCACATTATACTACTGAAGTAATAAAATAAAGTAAGTTTAAACTCATTGCTACTGTTAACAAGAATAAAATGAATTTGAATTGAGGGTGGGGATGGCATGTGGCCTTGGAATGGCAGAGTGGCCGGCCAGCGAATACCATCGCCAATCAAGGTGACGCAGCATGACAAATTTAAGTTCTGTACAGTACAGTATTTTCCTTTTATTTTTTTAATTTCCTGATAACGATCCGGATATTTGGGGATCCAGATGATTGTAGTTAGGATAAATGGAGTTCTTCTGTTTTATGACCCATCCAAAACCCAACCCCAAATGGGGTCACAGTCCCTTTGTTGGGAATAAATGGCCTGTAAAGAGAGTGGAACGACCGCAGTAAAATTCTAAAAGAAAAAAAAATAGTTTAGTTTCATTATATTTTGGTCTGGGCTAGAGAAAGTTGTTACTTTCATTGATCTGTCAGTCTGGTCAGATTTAGGGTTTACAATGCACTCTATCTCCTGGTATGGGCTAGAGCAAGTTGTTACTTTCATTCATCTGCCTTAGCCTGGTTAGATATAGTGTTTACAATGCACTATATCTCCTGGTATGGGCTAGAGCAAGTTGTTACTTTATATGATCGGTCTCAGGCTCACTTATGGCTCTGACAAAGATGAAAATGGCAAAAGTATGAACGATAGTAGTAATAACATCCAATATACATCCAGTCCTTGTGATGAATGGAGAGAAGGTATTGCTTGTTAGGTTATTTGGTGGCTTGGCTGACTGGTGTATGATAGTAC
Organism: Timema californicum; assembly: GCA_902141385.1. NCBI lineage: Eukaryota > Metazoa > Arthropoda > Insecta > Phasmatodea > Timematidae > Timema > Timema californicum. The sequence goes on along the minus strand of CABFOW010001110.1, from coordinate 6,966 downwards.
ATTCTGGCTCAGTGAGGAAAGCAATTAAAAACTACCTAACTCCTCATTCCTCCAATATATCTCTTCAGTGCTGCCTAGACTTTACGGCTGACAGTGGAACTGTTGAGGATCCAACCAACCTTTGGGTTGAGTACTTACCACACACACAGACATACACCAATGGTGGCCAAATACGATGTTTAAAAACTCAGACCACCTGTGTGAGTGGACGTAGAGCTAAAGCCTGAATTTGAAGAAATCGTTTTAGTAGCTAACGTTCTATCCTCCTTCTATTCATACCTATGCTGGTGCAACTCCTCTTATCCTCCTCATACCCCAAAGATACGGAATAATATTACTATTCCTGAATCTAAATATGTAACTAAAACCAAAATAAATAACAAATTTTACATAAACAATTTATCAAAGAACATATTTTTTATTTATGTGTGTGATTTTTAAATGTTCATTTAAAAAATTAAGTGTTTGCTTTATTTATTTTTTCAATGGTCTTTTTAACCTACAATAATAAAGGGTGACCTGGCGGTCTAGAGGTAAGGTATCAGTCTTCTATGCTGGGGGTCCGGGGTTCAATCCTCGGTCCCAGCACTGATTAATCTGATTGCCAAACCCTTCCTTAACCTCTGACAAGATGTATCTTAATCACAATTTGTGAATGTGGGGAATGTCAGGCCTCCACTGTGGTTCGGATTCCATGTTAAACTGTAGGTCCTCCATTTCATCTCACAATTACCCTACCATTATACATTAGCATAAGTGTGTATAACCCGTGTTGTAAGACACTGTGATGATGATGATGATGATGATGATTATAATAATAATAATAATAATAATAATACAATAATTACCACCAGTAAAGTAAATTGACCTGTAATTTTGTATTTAGAACAATCGTTGCCGTTCTGAGAATAAAAACATAGTCGCCACAATCAGCAGCTATGTCAATATCAAGGAAGGAGACGAAGAAGCCATGAAAGAGGCTGTGGCCACAATTGGGCCTCTTGCCATTGCTTTTGATGCCAGCCAGGACTCGTTTGACTTTTACGCTGGAGGTAGGTTTTTTTTAAAAAATGACATATTTTAAATTTCTGGTTCCGCTAGTATACAGACCTGGGAACAAAGTAGGGAAAACCGCAGAATGAACCAAAAATAAAACAAAAAAATTGAAATTCACGATTGAGATAGTTTTATTTAAAAAAAATTACCTCTGATTATAATAAAAGAGTTTCATATTTTACTTTGGGAAAGGTAGCAGCCCCCACCCCTTGCTAAAAGTAGCAACCTCCCCCACTCAGTACAATGCAACTTACTACATGGTTTACAAGTTGTTCCGTGAATCAAGATGTGTTATGTCAACTTTATCAATATGAAGCGAAACCAGCTCAAAAGTATAAAATATTCTTGAATCCAAAATATTTTAATTATTTTTTATCAGTTGTTTTATGTCGGAAAAAATGGTTTATCTTGGCTATTTATATAACTATATATAGGCCTACTAAAATAATTTAGAAAATGTTTTATTGAACAAATTGTTTGAAATGTTTCATTTTAAGTTAATTAATCTAGTTATAATCACAACATGTAATTAAATTACTTCAGATTATTAATTTTAAATATAGGCTTTAATGATACTGTTTTGGATCCCTCTCATATATTAAAAAAAAGTCATGGATGAAGTGTATTTTTCTTAAAAGAACTGTATATAAAATATATTTTTAATATTTCATCAATGTAGAATCACGCGCTTTTAGAAATAATTTCAATACACTATGTTTTAAAACTTATTTAAAAAAATAAATAAAGATCAACTTTGTTGTGTTAGAAAAATGCATGTGACAAGCTGGCTCCCTCTACCCAATAGGAAGCCAGCCTTCACAAAATCAGGTTGCCAGAAGTTTTTCTATTAGTCAGTTTTAACACTGGCGACAAGGGGTCCAAGAGGCAAGGAGTAAGTCATATACAAGCAGCTTGTGCGTATGAATCCCTATAGTGGTATACAAAAAAATTTGATTCATCACGTGGCTCATTAAAACAGTGCCAGTAAAAAAGCAGAAAAAACAGTGAAGTAGTAACATAAATCTACATGGCACACAGTACTCAGAACGGGAAACGTGTATTATCACACCAAAACAATCCGTAATTTAACAAAAACTGTGTCATTTTAAATCATATCTTCAGTACCGAAGGTGTAATCACATAAATAAATTGTGTGCAACATCAAAATTCTTGCTCATTTCATAATTATAAGTATAATATATAATGAGGTAACATCAACGTGTACAAGTGCGCAGTAAGGAATGTATGCGTCATCATCGTCATAAAACCAATATATCATTTATAAATACTGCTCAATCACAGGGCAATATCTCAATATAAAATCGTATCACTTTAATTGGCGTCTTATCGCGGGTCAAATATCTCGTTTAAAAAGCCACATCTCCATAATTGGCTCCCAAATGGGGGCAATATAAAATCATATCTTTAAAAATCTGCCCAATCGCGGGGCATCATTAGTACATTAAATTCAATATCTTATTAAGGCCTACATAACTTAAATGAGTGTTTTAACTGCCAATATTTTTATTGGAGAATTCTTTGTAACTGTTGAAGTTAGATTTGTTTTTCAAGCAAAGTTGAAGCCGATATTTTTTCAAAATTATGTCAAAGTTTTTAAAGTCGTAAAATGTCATAGTTAATTTTTTATGGTTAGTCTTCTGGAAAAAAGTGAGGGAGTGAGGATGGATAAGTGCACAATCAAAAAATGTAAGTGGTAGACCCTACATGTCTTTCGGACAGTCAGGGATATTTTGAATAAAGAGTTTGGGGACCACTGTTAAACAGGATTATAGTTTGTATCTGTGTATGCTTGTGTAAACAATTAGTAGTTAGTAAATGAGGTCATAGTTGCATTACCTTCCATCAGAATCATAAACTAATTGCAATTGTATGAGAGTCATTATATATAAATATATACTAAACAAATGTTTTTCCTTAATGAGACAATCAATGATGGTGTTTTACAGGTATTTACAATGAGGAGGCTTGTACCAATGATCCCTACAATTTAGATCATGCGATGTTGGTTGTTGGTTACGGCACAGAGAATGGACAGGACTACTGGCTCATTAAGAACTCATGGGGGCTGGACTGGGGAATCGATGGCTACATGACTATCGTAAGGAACTCAGACAACCAATGTGGTGTCGCCTCAGAGACAAGTTATCCCCTCGTTTGAATTGACAACACTCTGCATTGACAGTATTGTTCATCTAGCAATCAATCAAAGCGACAGTTTTCTATCTATACTTTGCCAAAAAAACAAAACGATTATAGAGCTTTTAAAATAAACGTTATAACAATGTCAGTCCAGGCAATTGTTCTAACTTTATATTATTTCGTTAAGTATGAATTGTTCATTAATGATAATTTATTTATGAAAATTTTTAATAAAATGTTACCAAAACACATATTTATTTGGTGGTTTTATTTTTGTACAGAATAATCTACAGACAAATTCCTTAAAAAATCAATTTAATAACAAAAATTTTATAAAAAAATACCTATCGGTAATTCAGAAGTTGATTAAGCATCTTGTGGGAGTGAAAGCGCGAAGAAAAAGATGTGTTTGTGAGTGTATGTAAATATTATGTGCTATACTATATTTTCATAGCCAGTCAGTGCACCTAGGAGAAGGTAACCTGGGCTCCTAGACTTCCAATTACCAAGGATTTAACCTTAATAATAATCTAGTCCTAAGGTTCATATGTGAGCAGAAAAATGACCATTTGAATTTCCCCCACAATAAAATAGCAATTAAAAGAATAAAAAATACCACCAAGGATTTTAAAAGAAGAGACATTTAATTTCTGTCCCGACGCGCAGCAGAGTGTAACTATGTGCTTCCCAGTGCAGCCTTATGTTTTCTGAGGTTTCCACTCCATTTCTTCGGGCATCTCAGAGAGGCTTTGCACATTTACTCATCAATAACATCCTTTGAGCCAGTTCCTGGACTTTCTCAATATTTTCAACCTAGATTACGTGTGTGGGCCTCCAGTCTCCTAAATAAATCTTGTAAGACTAGAGATGTGTTGATACTAATGGAACTTAGTCTCACTGTGGAACGGTTTGGAACAGGTACAGCTTGTCATTCATTGCCGATACCGATACTGGTCAAACAGGTAGCTCAGTAAGGAATGCTCCTTCTCAATCCCGACCACGCAGCTGCACCTAGTCCTTGTAACTTTATCCGACAATACTGATGTTCGTCAACAGTTCCACTTTGAGTATCAGATTCTCCATTCCCATGTTTTCTCTACCAATCTCACCCTCATCAAGATATTGTTTAGGTGGATAGAAACATTTAAAGGTACGAACACAACATGATACCTAGGTAAGGGGATTTGGTGGTGACGATGGATTTTCTTTAAGAGGCGACTATTACCTCTTTGTCCAATGGCAACAATGTAAAGTGTGAACTGTGTTCTTCTTTTCATTGTAAAAGCCATATTGTGTTTGTCCCTTTTATATGTTTCTATACACCTTTCCTATACCTTCTTCAAAATAAAATATATTGGTGATACTGATATATCAAGTCAATCCATAATGGTTTTTTTTTGCACCACGTCTTTCTACCCGTTTGAGTTATATGCTTAAGTTCTAATTACGCTAATGGGTTAGGAAATGGGATGGTTGAATACAGAAGAAGGGAACCCACATTTGCGTGGAGGGAGAGTGGAAATCCATTTAGGAGAAACCACCCCCAGTTCACCAGACAGAGATTCGCACCTCGATCTCCCTGTCCTCGGCAATCTAGCTCAACACAAAACTAGTGATGTTAGCTAACTACACCACCAAGGTGGGCTATCCATAATGTTACAGCAGCCACATACATTCCTGTAAAGTTTGTATCTAGCGAACAACAAGGATTTCTTTATGTCTGCATCATACAAGCAATTCTTCTAAATAATGAGTTTCCATTAAGTAATGGGGATGAAGTTTCCTGATACGATACAAGTAAGACAGTATTTTGGCAAGATCATAGAGACAAGTAAGTAATTAATGATATGGAAGATTATGTATTTAAAAAAATCCAACCAATAATTTAGTTGTTTAACTGATGTGTACCGATATTAAGATAATCCAGTATTTCTTCAAAACTAAGTTATCCTGTAGATAAAACTTTGCACTGAATGCTAAATAAATATTTCTTGCTATAATTTGTGCTAGTATATTTTTGATTTTTTTCACACGATTTACACAATGACAAATTCATAAAATAATTACTACCGCAACAATATTTGCAAATATTGCCTTTAAACTAGTTAAACACAATTATTACAACAAAATCGTCCTTCCATAACAATATGTATATGCCTTGAAATTTTAATACTGAATACAAAACTTTATCAGTTAAAAAAGTGTTTTACTTTTTTTTACAAACTACATACTCCATTGCTGTTGTTTGTGGGCTCAATAACTCTTGGATAAAGGCCAAAGGTGCAATGAAATATGATTTATTTCTAAAGAACTAAGTTATGTTAACTCAAAAGACTATACTTTGGTTGAAAAAGCCAATTTTGAAACATGCCCACAGGTAATGTGTATTACTATAAGTCTCCTGTAAATTAATCATTAATTTTGGAACTGTGTGGCTCAGTTGGCTGTGTTCACAACTACTGACCCAAGGGTCCTGGGTTCGATTCCCAACGATGCAGAAAAATGTATTGTCGGTGCAGTGGGTTTCCCTTACACAGGGGAGCATTGTAAACGCCCCACTCCTCCTTGATCATCACTCATAAATAACAGTCAGGTTGCTCACAAGAGAGTTTTATTTTTATTCAAGAAAATAACAAATACAGATCTATGAGAGAGTGAAGGCATGAATAGCGTTAGGCGCTGAATCCGAAAACAACAATCAAGATTGAACAATAATATAAGAAATATGTGGGACGCCTTTCCATGCTCCAAATGGTGACTCAAAATAAATCATACAATCTTAAGTAAAATTGACCTTTGTACAAATTTCATAACAACAAAAATAATCGATAGTCAAAGGCTAAAATCAACGAACTGGTACCTAATGTAAAAAGGATATTTAATCGCCACCACCGGCGGTTCTCAAACAGTCTGAACACTAAACAATGAGTTCCCAATTACATATATCTCCCCAGCCGTAATTGGTTATAATAGAAATAAGCAACAAGGATCTAATTTAGAAACATACGCCTTAACTGGCTGTATTAACATTAAACATTAAATCCCACATTAGAGAATAAACATGCTGACTCGCGGCCCCACATTAAACTAACATAGTATAAACTTTTAAAATATGTAACAATAATAAATTATCTTCCAACAAATAACAAGTGATATAATATTTAAACGCGCAAAAATTGGCAGAACTTAGGTATAACGCTGCCAGAATTAATAATGGACCTAAGATGGCGGTACTCCAAGATATAAGCCCATCCGTGAAGCGGATGAAACAGAATGTAAGTTAAATAATAAATAGAGTTTTCCCAAAAGATCGCAAAGAAATGTCAGACATACGGTTTGGTTAAGCCATGCAAAGATATTAAGTTTATCCATGGTCTACAAGCAAATTAAAAGAGACCCGGTACAGTTAATAAATGATTAAATTTAATATAAAGAATCCTGAACGATAATTTTGAATCATTACAGCCAGACGGAATTTTGAACATACAGATGTAGCCCTATCTTGGGACCAAGGTCTCTCACCTAGTGATCGTAGTGTAATGTGTGTCTGCATTACAGAATCCTGCCATTATATATCCGACTAAAGAAGTCATGTGTTCTCAAGGCGTGGGAACCAAAGGAGGTGGAGAGGGGTAACGGGTAGCAGTCTTCTAGAACATGCTCAAACAGTTAACGCGTATTTTAAACGCGCGCCAAACAATAGTTCTTTAGTTTCTGAACACTGCCGATGATGCGCATCAAGTTCGCGCA
>CABFOW010001109.1:146837-164252 GCA_902141385.1 Timema californicum | reverse complement strand
GGGTAAGGTGTCAGACTTCTATGCTGGCGGCCGGGGTTCAATCCTCGGTCCCGGCAAAGATTTATCTGATTACCAAACCCTTCCTTCACCTCTGACAAGACATCTTGTGAATGTGAGGAATGCCAGGTCTCCACCGTGGTTCGGATTCCACGTTAAACTGTAGGTCCTTCATTTCATCTCACAATCACCCTACCATTACACATTAGCGTAAGTGCGTATAACCAGAACAGGTAATAAGACGCTATGCTAATAATAATAATTCTATTAGCTGAACACAACTACTGCGTGTGCTATTGTGGACAGAAAATATTACGGGTCAGGAATCCAACAAGCAAGCATGATTGATTGTGGGACGCGCTATAACCAATACAGAGTTGTCCCTTGACAACTGACTGCATGCACTACAGTAGTTAAAATGTAAGTAGGTATCTGAAGCAACATCCAACATACTAGAGATCAGTATTGGTTGACGGCCTACAGACAAATTGCTTGGTTGGCCCAAGAGTCAGCCCGATCGAATCGGGTATTATTTATATTATTTAGGCTACGGACAACCTGACTTAGTGCCTGATTTAATCAGTTGATTTATGCTTCTTATAGCTACGATTGTACTAAAGAGGCAGTCGGACGCGCTAGTCACCCGACATTAAATTGAAAATTATGTCAGATGACATTCTCTACACATAAACTGATATTGCGTCTGATCTTACAAAGTACACCTGACCAAAATCGTGTTGTCTGTAGCCAGATTTACAGAAAAGGTGTCCCAACTATTTCACGTGGCTGGCTAAACTAGTGCGAGAGTCCTGGCCTCTGGTGTAGTCCAACTCGACCACAAGGAACAAAATGACAGTCGTTTCGAGTGATACACTTGAACAATAACAATACATAAGAAAGGTTTAAATAAAGAATACAAATGTGTAGGAATTAATTTCAGGTGTAATGAGTCATGTTTTACAAATGTACAACGGGAGGCAAATTTTTTTTACCCCAACACCATCAAATATTTCTATTCATATTATTATAGTCTTAAAACAAAATGAAACATAACATTTTACCACACTGACGCACATAATTTGAGCAGTTAACAGGAAGCACTTCCATTTTTTTTTAAAAAAGCACACAAATGAGAACACTTTTTATTTTTAATGTAATAAAACCATTTTTTTTTTGTGTGATGTATCGAAAAAAAAAATATCTCTAAGCTTAGTTTTGGAATTGTGTACGTGGTTTAAACGTACATTTATGTGAAGTGTGTTAGAAAGAAAAATATATTTTAAAAATAGGGATGGTCAACGCTTCAAAAACTTGACTTTATTATTCAAAAAAATTTGGCTTTGATAGACACAAATCTTCAGAGATAAACTGCACATTAATATTAATTTTATCTTATTTTGTAATGTTATATAAATTACTGTCTAATGTCTACACGGCATAAACGGTAACTAAATTAATTGCATGTTGCAATATTTACTTTATTCATAAGCTGGGCATAAAAACTTTCTTTTCCTTGATAAAACAATTTTAAGATATTGTTTAAAAGCAATATGAGTAGACCTATCAACACCAAAAATTGTTCTTTATGTATGTGAAACGTTGTCTCTTTACCTTATATATGATAAAAAACAAACTTTTAGGGTGTTCGAAAACAAGTTGCTATGGAAGATATTTCTTCAAAAAACGGATCAAGATAGTTGGTATTTGGAGGTTACACAATGATGAGTTACATACCCTGTACTCATAATAAGATATTAGATCATTAGATCTAGTAGGTTATGTGGGCATAGCATACAATGCAAATGGAAGAAACAAGAACCTTGTTCAAGGTATTAACTGGCAAACCCGATGGGAACAGACCGTTGAGAGCACCGAGACACAAATGGGGGGGAGAACAATAGAATGGACCTGAGAGAGATAAGATGTAATGTTGTGTACAGGATAGAATTAGCTCAATATAGGGAGGGATAGTGTACTTTATTATTATTATTATTATTATTATTATTATTAGCACCGCGTCTTACTACCCGTTCGGGTTATACGCACTTACGATAATGTGTAATGGTAGGGTGATTGTGAGATGAAATGGAGGACCTACAGTTTAACGTGGAATCCGAACCACGGTGGAGGCCTGGCATTCCCCACATTCACAAGATGTCTTGTCAGAGGTGAAGGAAGGGTTTGGTAATCAGATAAATCTGTGCCGGGACCGAGGATTGAACCCCGGCCGCCAGCACAGAAGTCTGACACCTTACCCCTAGACCGCCAGGTCACCTACTCCAGTTTATAATAAAAGGGTAAAGGAATAATTATATATTTTAAACAATAAATAATACAATATATGAGACAGCCTTGTGTGTCGATTTGCAGACAGGTTGTATAATATTACTTAAAATTCTGTAAAATTTATAGAAATGATTACAATTTATGTCAGCTACACGAGCCTAGTTTGTTACTTATTTATGCAATTTGAAGTGTTTCAATTTGAGCTACACAGAAAAATCTCAGAATACTGTTGGTTAGGCATTGATTTATGTCAAGGCCTAACCTAAATATTTTTTCAGGTTGGCTTTCTCACCTTTCACTTATATTAAATTCTTTAACGAAAGAATATTTCTTAAAATTCTAGATTAAGAACCATATAATTTATTTCCCACATTAAAAAAGGAAGACAATTTAACAAAGCTCTGTAAAATGAAGGGATTAAAAAAAACTGTAGCTTTGTAAATAGCTCGAGATGTTTCTTAGTTGAAATTATGAATGGCATATTTTAAAATTAATCAAACCAATAACTGACACACTTTTATTTTATTTAAAAAAATAAAGGGCACGATAAGTGTTACAGACACGTTGACTACAACATCAAATGGAAAGACTTTTTTTTTTAACAATCAGCAGTACTAAATGTAGTAAAAATAAGTTTTGAATGTTTAAGTAAATAGTAAATTTTTTTAACTATGTTTAGTGTACTTTAATATGGATTGTATGATTTTTTTTTCAACCCAAAACAATTCAAATAATATTCAAACTTAAATTCTGTTTCGAGAATATTTAATATAATTCGAGTAGGTTTCACTTCAGATCAAAGTGGATTTCATACTCACCTAATAATTACACATTGATTTAATACATAAAAGAAAGTATACAGGAAAGAGCTATATACACAAACATTATCACCACTATAGAGAGGTTATGGCTAGTAAATTGGTCATCACTTGAAATTATCAAACTAGATTTAACTCGCTTAAAGATGAAGTTTGAACTATGAAACACAAATTGATGTAAGGGAAAAAGACAAATTACAAGTTAAGTCCGATGTTAACGGGCCCGATGAAGCCTCGGATATCCAAACTCTCTGACAACGGGGTACATTCGTAGCTTTCCTATCTCCTAACCTAGAATGTGAAGCTTTTTGCAACCACTATTTCTCCATCCCCCATCTTTTTCTCCTCCAATCCTCAACAATCACTTCACCAACAACAATTTCAATAGGATTTTTTTTTTCATCAAAGTTTTACCATGAGAGATTTGTTTCAAAGATTCAAAAAATATATATTTTTCCCCATTATAACAATTTCCTTTATTTTATTTACGCTCATGACTAAAAACATAAAAATATACTTTATGCTAAATCTGAAAGCAAACTCATAAAACTTGGGGAGGGGGGGGGGGATACTGACAAATCAATAAACTGGAGTTGTAACCCTCCGTGACAGTCAGCTTACTCAACTTACGATAAGTCGAGTGATGGGTAATAATATTGACGGTGCCAAAGTATATGATGTAAACAATGAGTCACTCTCATACTTATACTAGATGGCTGAAACGGTTTAATGCACAGACAATCTTCACAAAACTTAAATTGTGTTATCACAGATAATACTCGCATAATAGAAACTTTTGTGTACATTATTAATGTAAATTGGGGTTGGGGGAGGTGGGGTACATAAAAGTGCTCAGGAACACATAAAAGGACATAGATTAAGATATGGGACACGAACTGGAAATGGAAAGAAAGTGAATATCAATCCAATTGAACTTTAAAGAAAGAAAATGTGTCTGCCCTTAAAATTCCAAATCTTCTTTCATGTACAAGATAGAAAAAAAAACACACCTCGGAGATAAACTAAGTCGATTATCTGCTTGATCAGTATGATTTAAACCCTATTTTTATGGCACTAATTGTTTCATCAGACTTTATTAAAAATATATATTTTAACCTAATATTCCATTTTGATTTGATTTGGGTAAAAAAAAAAGACTTCGTAAACTATTTTGATTTTAATTCACACATTTTTAGCTATAAAATATTTTATTTGAATTAGAATAAATATAATTCTAAAACATGATATTCAATTTGGAATCATGCTAATAAATTAGTTTTCAGGTGTTTTTTTAAGAAATGGCTTCTTGTAAACAGTCCAACCCTAAAAAAAACCTTTTCCATTTTTTTTAAATGCTGAAATGTACTGATTTAGCCAGGAATGTGAAATCGGTACGCTAAACCTTCTGATATTTTTTTTCTACTGTCTAAGACTCCTTCAGAAATGGCTACTTACTTTATTTTAATTAGTAATAATAAATTTACTGCAATAAAATGCTCCAATAAAGATTACTCCATGGGAAGCTTCTATGGCATTCTGAATGTATATTTAAATAAATTAGTCAATCAAAATTACAACTATTAGTCCCAAAGACAGATTTAAGAAATAAAATGAAATTAAAATGATTTATTTAATCATAATAATATTGTTTTATATTATAAGTTTTTATCACGAAGCCGGAGTTGGTAACTTTTTAACGACCCCCACTCCACAGGCCTGGTTTTAACAGTTTCGAGATAGCAAATAAACAAGATTAAAAAAATGTAATACCAATAAAGCTCTGCGGCCGACTTAATATTGTTAACAAGCAATTCCTGGATGGTCTTATTTCATCTAAAATAATTATTAACATTGTGATTTAAGTGATGTGGAAGCAAAGTGATATAAAACAAAGAATAAGTACAGATATGTAGCTAATTACAATAATGAGTCAAAGGTAAACCAATGCGAAGCTTCTAAATTTTGGATTTGAATCTTGGTATGACTTGTATAGGATTCCAAAATTTAAAATCCAAAGATTTGAATAATTTAACTTTTTAAAGAATTAAACAAAGATCCATTATTTTTACTTGACTATATAAGCTTACAAATTTCTTAATATTACAAATATATTAATTGGACAAACTTTATTAAAATAGTTTTTTTTTAATTGGACTCGATTAAAAAATTAGATAACTTAGCTTAATATTTTATTTGGATGTGATAATGTTTAATTTTAAAATATATGATTCAAAACCTTTTGATAATAAAATATTTTATTTGAATTCAAATTTAACCATTTTCATTTTAATATATTTTATTAAAATTCAATTCAAGTTGGTAAGCAAAGATTCGGATTTAATTCTAAATTGGAAATCTTGGATTTTCAGAGGCTTAATCAAAGGATATATGTAAATATTTACAATACAATTAGATTACACTTGGATGAGAGAAAACATCTTAATACACCAGAAATAGCAATTATTATTATTATAATGATGACAAACTGTCCGTTCTTTTGTCATTGAAAATGTTCTTTTGTCATTGAAAATGTTGAAAAACATTCTTCTTTTTTTGTTGATATAAACACGTAATTAATAAACAAGGCACTTTTTGGAGACAGTGTCTTATTTTGCTTTTATTCAATTCAGCTGAGAATGGTTTATTAAACTCGATGGAGATCACCCAGAACACAATTGATGCACTGTTCACAAAATATACTTCACATAAAAAGAGCTAGAAAAATCATACGTATATAGACTATATATATTTACAGTGAGTGATGTTATCCACAGTAGGGTTTTTTTTTCACAATTTTATACTGGTTTAAAAAGTTCATAAGTTCAATAAAAACCAGCACAATATTGAAAAAAATATAATTACTGTATTTCTTTGATTCTAAGACACCAGAGATTGTAAGAAACACCTTAATTTTTCAGTACCACCAACATAACGCATTGATTCTAAGAAATAGATTAAATAAAATGCTAAAATTTATCCAAGAAATATTTTGTTTACAGAATAGTCTTATTTATCAGTAGACAAAAGAAAAATAGCGCCAAACGGCCATTTTAAATTAAACATTGACAGGAGGATAAAAGGGGCAAGGCCTATACCCTTACCAGAAAACCGTAGGCCTCAAAGTTCACAATCAAACACAACAAAACATATAATTATGTAAGTTTCAGGGTACATCAAACATCGAGAGTGTTGGTCGAAAAGGAATTGTGATTCTAAGAAACCATCAATTCTAAGCTACGTCTTGTTTTTAAAGACATCTAAGCAGGAAAAAAAAAGCATGTCTTAGAATTAAAGAAATAAGGTATATTTTTGTTTTGTAATGTACAACCTAAGTTTATAAAATGTGGCCAGCGTGTCCATAAGAAGGCGGTACAGTTTTGACCACTTTATATAACTTTATATTGATATGTACAGAAAAACCATGTATAAAAGATTTTGAGTTAAGAGATGACTAAGTAGGGTAAATGAAACTCTCTTCCTAAAAAAACCCAGCACAAGACACTAAAAAAGAACACCAAAAACCGCTGGAACATCATAAAATAGTAAAAATTAGGACCCCACAGCAGCACTGTCCGTGTGTAAAGTTTCGAACATGTTTGATCAGAAGCTAGACTGCCTTACAATGTACAAAACTTTACGCATCAAAACGCCCAAAAACCATCTCGCAAAACTTTCTATTTGGCAATGAAAAAAACAGTCTTTGTTAAGGTCAATCAAACCGAGTTATAGCAGCTTTCCCAAAAAAATAAGTTCTATTATTGAACCATTGATACTAGGGATGGGACCCTCAAATCCTTAAGGATATTATAGATTCAAGAATTCGAGAACATTTTCGATTCAATACTCAAATTCTTAATTTTTTTCAATCTTTCAATTGTCCAAGAAAAATTTGTTTTAGAGCATTAATACTGTTTATTGATGATTCAGAACCAATTATAATTACAGGATGAACTTAACAATCAGACCCCAGACCAGTAATTTAACACTTAACCGAATGTATGAATGTTATAATGACTGGATTATAAGAAAGAATGTTAACATTTAGTTATTAAATTCTATTTATATTATTCTACTATAGTTACTTATTTTTTCTTCCGTTCGTAATTTTTTTCCCCAAGATTCGGATTCGAGATTCAAAGGTAAATTGGAGATATGGATCTGTAAATTAATTAATTCAAACCAGACTAATTTTTAAGAATATTGAATAACACAGAATTTGAGGAATTCAAAGAATCGAGCATCCCATCTCTAAACACAATATATTTTTTTTTTACAGCATGTTTATTAAACTCGGTATTTGATCCTTATTCTGACCCCAGTTCAGTCGTGATGATGGAATGTCTTCTGGCACACAAGAGAAACAGACCCAAAGGTCTAGTAGAACCTCTTACGAGAATTCTCCTGGTGCTTCTGGTAGAACATGATGCCGATAACGACGCACGCTATCACCGCCAGAGTCCCCACCAACATCAACAAGAAGATCTTGATACCGGACAAGGAAGATGGTTTAGGGTCTTCGACATGATCTGTGGACATAGAAACAACACTTTTTTTTTGTTGTTGTTGAGAGACAAAACTGAATATGACAAAAATAAAGGCCTCAATTTAAATTCATTTGAATTCTTTAGTCCTCCTAAAGTGAGACTAATATAAAATATTTCTATTTTTAACAGTTATAACTGTGTGGTCCTGCCTATTTGCCATATTTAGGTCTGTAGCAAAAGTGCATATTTCGAATTCATAACATAAATTAATGCTGTAGTTTCATTTGTTTTATCATGGTGTCTACTCAACTCAGCCAATGAAATTCCCAACTTTTCCCCTGATCATTTCCTAAAATTCCCCGACTCAAAAGTATATCTGCACCCTTCTGTCCCTCCCACCCTACGGTTTTTGTTAATCTTTTTTATGAATAGCAATAAGTTTTAAGATTCAAATATAAAGTTATTTTTATTTGTATTAACATATTCTACTAAGAATTATAAAATATATTACACAGCTACAAACAAAAGACAGTATGAATCACATTGTAATTTAATGATTATTCATTATTATATTTCATATTTTGAGTAAAACATTTCCCCGGATTTTTTTTATCTACCAAATTCGCGACTTAATCCCATTTTTTTCCGACCACTTTAAATTCGCGGCTGGTTCCAGTTTGTCCTGGTTCTCCTAAACGGTGGACACCCTGTTTAGATATAATTTACGAGAAGTACTATAGGAGTGGCGAGCAACGGATAAGATGAGAAATCAGGATTACGGTGGTACGGTCATGTGAAGTCAACGGAGGAGAAAAAGATAAAAAGAAGATGTTTGATATTGAAGTGGGGGCAGGACAAGAGGAAGATCAAGAGACAGGTGGACAAAGGGAGTGGAGAGAAGGGTGGAGGAGAGAGAGGAGAAAACTGGGTAATGGTGGTGGGGAGAAAGGAGACGTTAGAGAGACTTACGTTCAAAACAGACCCGGCCAGTGGCTGGAAGTTGTTCATGATCATCATCATTTAAGCGATACAAATTACATGTTTTTTTTTTTTGTTTATCTTTAAATCCTTTATTCAACGCTGCGTCTCACCATCAGTTTGGGTTATATACACATATTAACTAAACAAATATGGTAGGGAATCCCCCCCCTCCCCAGATCTACTTGTCTTTGTATGTTATGAGTGTGACTCCCTAGACCATTCGGCCACCGAAGCAGTGTGTTTCATGTCTTACTGCCTGGCTGGGTTAGGTGCATTTTAATCACACTAATGGGGGAGAAATGAAGAAAATGTACCCACGTTTGCATGTCAGGAGCATAGAAAACCATTTAAGGAGTAGCATCCTTATTATAACTGGCGGGGATTCAAATCTATTTGACGTATTTAAAGCACACTTTCTGAACCAACCGATTATATAAGCATATCAAAATTTCTATGAGCGAGAATAAAAAGGGCCTACCAATTTCGCCGGGAAAGATATTTTCACATACCGTCGAGGGTTTTCATACACGCCACAACCGACATGGGACTGACGGATTTACTTCCCCTCTAAAGGATGTTGTGGTATGGAATTTTGTAGCTCAAGAAAAATCCGCCGACTCCAGTTGGGTCAAAACCCACGGATATAACCCTCATTATTGATAAACTAGAAAAGATGAGCTCGAGATTTAGTCCGCTGACTATCCGGCTAGTTTCGTAATTTATAGTGGACACATTATTCGAATTTGGGAACCGAGTTATCTGGAGAGTCAAGAAAAGCCGAGGAACACGTTTGCAATGCCTCTAGACCTAATGTTGTCTCTGGTCACTTACCCCGTGGAGGTTCAAAGAAAGCAGCAGACGGCGATATCTGAGATCTATCTTCTGCTTCTTTGGGCTGGAAAATAAACAGAAACTTTTTTAGTTATATTATTAAAACATACCTACACAGGTGTTTCCTGGCTTATTGACATTTAATGATTATCTACTCTTCGTCCGGCTAAATCCCAATACAGTTGCTTTTATAACACTAATAGATTTGCATCGTACGTAGAAATAAAAACATGTATCTATCCAATTTAAAGTGTTTTTTTTTTCTTCTTCTTCTAAATAACTCGTACGTTTGAATACCTTGAACCCACGAACATCGGGTCTTGAGGCGAACACTTTACCCCAAAAACACTAAGGTTCACCTAGATTTATAAATTCTCTCGCTTGTTTTTAAATTATTATTAATTCTTAGAAGAGCGGAATTTTTTTTATTCGGTCCATTACGAGTCTTACTACAGGGTGGCTACAAGACATATTTTACAAAATTCCCTGACTTTTCCAGGTTTTCCAGGCAATATTTTTCAATTTTCCCTGACTACTTATTTTCCAGTTTTAATGGTGGATGATGACTTTTGTTATTATTGATCATATATTAAAAAAAGTTTGTATCTATTAAACATAAACCATTTTATCAGTTATTTTAAAGATTAAAATGTTATTTTATTTAGGTATATTATTAACTTAAGTTTTAGTGTTAAGTTGTGAAATTAATGGGATATTTTAGACATAATTTTTTTAATTGCCTGACTTTTCCTTATTTTTAGTTAAATTCCCTGACATTTCCCTGTTTTCCCTGTCATTCAAAAATTCCCTGACATTTCCCTGTTTTCCCTGTCATTCAAAAATTCCCTGACTTTTCCAGGATTTCCCTGTCATTCAAAAATTCCCTGACTTTTCCAGGATTTCCCTGTTTTCTCTGTCATCCAAAAATTCCCTGACTTTTCCAGGTTTTCCCTGTTTGTAGCCACCATGTACTACCCATTCAGGCTATTCAAATATTTACACTAATGTATTAGGGATGAAGAAGACATATTATTATATAGAAAGTGTACCCCCATTGGTGTTAAAGAGGAAGAACTACCCTCTGTACACGCAAACAGAATTCAAACTCAGATCTGCCATCACTGTCGATCCAGTCCGTGAAGGCGACATTGGGTACCACGGAACTAAGTATTACCGTACACATTTTAAAATGAATGTCAACACAATCAGTTTTAAATTAGATTTCACCAGGGAACCTCGCTTATCCGGCCCTCAATGATCCAGACTTTCGGTGTATCGGAACTGAAATTTCGCACTATTTTTTTGTAGAAAATTTTTATAGGGTGAAAAAAAACAACTTTTTGAATAAATTTAATACAATACGATGCTGTAGTCACAGGATGATTACACTACTGTACTGCAATTAGTGGTACAGTATACAGTAGGCTGTAGTTTGGTTCTAAAACTGTGTTGTCAACAAAGTCTGCTGGTTGGTAGTTCTAACATGTTTCCTATGTTTTCTAATTTGTTATTGTGAAAATAAATGGTGTGTTGTAGTTTTTATAACAATATAACAATATTTAGCACCGCGTCTTACTACCCGTTTGGGTTATACGCTTTAAGTACTAATTATTCTAATGGATTGGGAATTGGGAAGGTTGAATTAGAGGAAATGAACCGACATTTGCGTGGAGGGAGAGTGGAAAACCATTTAGGAAAAACCAGCCCCAGTTCACCTGACCGAGATTCGAACCTCGATCTCCCCGTCCTCAGCAGTCTAGCAGCTCAACACGACTAACACGTTAGCCAACTACGCCACCGAGGCGGGTTAGTTTTTATAAATATATGTATATATATATATATATATATATACACATTTTTTTAACGCTTTTTTCCTTAGTTTCTGGATTATACAGATTTCCGTTAATCCGGATGACATCTGGTCTCAATTAGGCCCGAGGAAAGAGGTTTCGCTGTACAATTATTGAGAAGGCAGAGTGCATCGGTTCATGAAGGAAAAGTAAACTTACATTCTCCGGCATATCCAGCTCGTACAATTTGATGGACATGATGTCGTGGGTGTCCGACAAGTCTCCGGTTCGCGGCCGTTACCCCAAAGTAGTAGCCGGTCGGTAAACGCACACCTTTCACCGAGAGACACTCCTTCCACGCCGCCTTATTTTCAACATCAGTTGAAACTAAACCAAGAGGAAAAATAATGGTTAGGAGAGCTGATCGTCATATAAGTTGTCAACTAGGGCTGGGCCCCTTGAATCCTAAAACCCTCAAACCATTGAGGATATCTGAGATCAAAGGATTCTAGAATTTTCTTTTTCAGTGTGTACCCAGTTGGGGTTTTATGCATAAAATAATCACGCTGATAAAATAGGAATGAGAGATGGTAACATTTTATAAAAATGTATCCTCATTTGTGTGGAGGGAGGGTGGGAATCTATTTAGGAAAAGTCCTCTTAGTAAACCCGTCTGGGATTCGAACCTCGATCTCATCAATGGCAGTCCTGTCTAATACAGGAGTGACGGTTAGAAGCATTCAACCACCGATGAGAGTTTGTTATTTTAAGAAATTACTTTTTTGCTCAAATTTGTTATTGTGAATTTATTTAAAGAGCTCTACTACTGCTTATAAACTTAACAACCAGACCCCAGACATTTAATTTAACACTTGACTGAATGTATGAATAGTTTAATACTTAACTCAAGTTATTATAGCAAAAAAACTGTTAGCATTTAATTACTATTTCTAAGCACCGCGTCTTACTACCCGCCTATGTACTAATTACACTAATGAGTTAGGGATGAGGAAGTTTGAATTCAGAGAAGGTGCACCCATATTTGCACGGAGGGAGAGTCAGTACATCCAACCAGGATTGAACCTCGATCTATCTGTCATCTGCAGTAGTCTATTGGGAAAGTGACGTCTCATACCATGCGGCCCCCAAAACGGGTATTTTGGTTACTACTTATATGTTCTACTTTTATCTCTATTTCTTCTTATGCGCACAATTATTTCAAAGATCCGGGATTTGTAGGTAGAACGAAGAAATTAACACCCACTTAAAACTATTCAATAGCACAACACCTAATGAGGTTCAAATGTGATCTCTCGGGTTTGAGTGACCTTCAACCATCCTTGAATAAAATTATGAAGGCCTTGATTTGCCATAACAATTATTTTAAGCAGAGGTGTGCGAAGACCACTTTTTCAATTCAAAGCGAGGTCGAATCGGATAATATTAGACATTCCCAAAGCTGAATCGAAGTTTGAATGTTAAAAAAAAATGTTTACTGTTGGATTAAAATATTATACTTTGCATAACTATATAAATTTAGGTATTACATTTAATTTTAAAAGTGCTGTATTGCAAACGTAATTAGTATAGTGTCTTAAAATAATAAATTAGGTTATCATCAAAAAGTTTAGCATAATTATATCAAGATTTTTTTTTACGATAACACTCATTTGTGATAAAAATAACATATGAAATATAAAAAAAAAGCTTTGTAATTGTTGAATCCAGAATTCACTCTCTAATCTAAGTCCAAGCGAACAAATATTCAAAGTGAAGTCGAAGTTTTTAAAGATTCGAACACTGCTAATTTCAAGCAACTGGTAAAAGGAATGATAAAGACTTGTGTAGTCGGAATAGTGACAAAAAAAAACACAAAAAAAAACAGACAAACTTTTACTAATATGATTAATTTATTAAAAAGTGTTTTCTTTGTTGTTTATGATGTAATAAACATAAGAAAACAAATTTAATTTGTCAGTGGTACCAATAGTTTGGATGTTAGATTAGAAAAAAAAAAATCTGATTCAAGAAATATAGAATTCGACTCATCTCAAATTTTAAGTTTCTAAATAAATAATAATCCAGGAATAGTTCATCTCTAGCATTTCTTAAACTAAATAATTGATTACACAATCAAATAAAATTTCTGTATCAAGAAGAAAAGCAGTAAAAGACTGCTGTGTTTACCTAAGTAAGTTTCATAATAAACAAATGCGCAATCACTCAACCTAACAGTGAACGCATGCTAGGGGGTACAGACCATTCCAAAACTAATCAACGTTGCACTACAAGCAAGTCACCCACATTAGTCATAACAACGATATTTAAATAAATATTACTGATAATGGAAAAAATTAATGATTTGCTACTCAAATGCTTGATAAACAAAATTAGCTAAACAAAAAAGTGAAAGAATAAATATTTGTGGTGAGCAGCGCATTTTAAAGTATTGTATTTCTGCACGACTGTATTTACTTGAACTTAATGTTTACCATGTTTAACGACACACTTCATACAGCCAGCAACGTAACATGTGGGGCCCACTTCAACGGTGGACAGTAAACGCAAAAAAATTAAAAAAAAGCTCAAATAAACATGCGCCCCATTTGACCTTGTTTCCGAGCTTTAGTGATGTTTGTACCCCAGTAATGTGGAGATTTTTTAACATTATAGGAAGAGCTCAAAATGGCCACCTTCGGTCTAAAATACAAGCATGCAATCATGTTGTAGAATGCCAGTTTCTTCAGAAAATACCAGCTATTTGGAGTAACTCATAGAACATACCTAGTCAACGGGTCGAGAGATATCAGGTATGATATACAAACAGTTAAACGGAAACAAAGTAATTATTACTATTACCACCGCGCCTTACTACCCGTTCGGGTTATACGCACTTACGCTAATGTGTAATAGTAGGGCGATTGTGAGATGAAATGAAGGACCTTCAGTTTAACGTGGAATCCGAACCACGGTGGAGACCCGGCATTCCCCACATTCACAAGATGTCTTGCCAGAGGTGAAAGAAGGGTTTGGTGATCAGATAAATCTGTGCCGGGACCTAGGATTGAACCCCGGACCCCCCAGCACAGAAGTCTGACACCTTACCCCTAGACCGCCAGGTCAGCCAACAAGGTAATTGTTTTTGTGTCTCTTATCCACCGTGAAACTTCACAAGACTCTTTGCAGACTCTAGGCTAGGAACTTCTGCTCCACGGTAACCAATAACTATATATGTATACAGTAGCCACGTGGCTTCTTTGGTGCTGACTGACAGCTCACAGCTGACTTCTGACAGTCGACATTTAGGTTTATACCTAAATGTTGACTGTCAGAAGTGACAGCTGCTAAACATATGTTTTTTGCAGTTCATATGGTTCGGCGTAGTGATATATAATTTGGTCTGGTAACTTTTCAAAGGTGTCAGTCAGCACCAAATAAGTCATAGGGCTACTGTAGTTATACTTGATGTGTAGAATAAAATATTAATACCAAAACAAACCTAATCATGCATGGTGATTCCCATGTGAAACAAGTCACTATAGCTACGTGAGTAAACTAAGCAAGTGTAAGAAAAACTAACATTTACATCTATCAAGATGACTAGGAATGCCATAATACAAAAACAAAAAAAAAACTATCGAACAAGAAATATTGGATGAAAGGAACAAAGCTGCACAATAACCAAAATGGTGAAAAAAAACTAGATGGCTCTGTTACATTACCCTCACGTGGACAGAGTTCTTGACGCAAACCCTCAGACAAAAGAAAAAATGTATTTGTTCTTATCATTATTTTATTTTTAACTTGCTCTGCCTTGCGGTTTTGAGGGTTAGTCAAGCCCGAATAGGTCAATATAATATTGGTATTTCACTCTATAGATAAGAAATGAACTCACCTGTATTGCAGTGTTTACTTCCGTGGCTCATTCAATAAATTTGACAATAAATTTTGCAATTATATGAACTTTGGGCCACACTATTTCTTAGAATATTTGCGGTCAAATATAAATTTATAATACCACTCAATCTGTGTGATTATTTAATATATAGTTTCCTTTATAATTTAATTCAACAAGCGTAATTTAAGTTTTATTTTTCCTCCAATAGGCATAGCATAGCTTAAAACTGGGTTTAAAAAAAAAAAGGTATGGTTGAGAAATGACACCTGGACTTGGAAATAGAACCCAAGACCTTAGCAGGCCAATGCACTACCAGTGAGATATCCAGTGATCGTCCAGTACTCAGGGACATTTTTCACTCATATTTTTAGGCAGAATTTGTGGTGGACATGTGGGTATCAGCTACTACTATGAGCAATCATCGATAACACAGCCAACGACGAGTCAGTCGTGGGTTTTAGGCTGCCAATAGTACAAATACATTGCACATTACAAGTGAATCAATTTTTATTGTTGAATGACCTCAAGGCAGAGTCTGTGATGGACATGTGTGACTCAACAGTTCTTACAGCTATCATTGAATCACAGCCACTGGTGACTTGGTAGTTGGCATTTATTATTATTATTATTAGCACCTCGTCTTACTACCCGTTCGGGTTATACGCACTTACGCTAATGTGTAATGGTAGGGTGATTGTGAGATGAAATGGAGGACCTACAGTTTAACGTGGAATCCGAACCACGGTGGAGGCCTGGCATTCCCCACATTCACAAGATGTCTTGTCAGAGGTGAAGGAAGGGTTTGGTAATCAGATAAATCTGTGCCCGGACCGAGGATTGAACCCCGGCCGTCCGCACAGAAGTCTGACACCTTACCCCTAGACCGCCAGGTCACCAGTTGGCATTTAAGTTGACGCTCGTCCAAGATTATGTTATATTGTTCTCAAATCTGGGGGTGCAACTTACAAGCACGTAAATAATACACTACGAAAAAGACACAAAACTAAAATTTACATTCGTCCATTAAAATAAAACTATACATAAATATAATTGAATATTGGTGATGTACGTGCATTAACATTTCAAACAGAAACCAAGCTAGGTAGGCAACCAGGATGACATAACTACCAAAGTCTTGTTTCTTCTTGTCTTGGACGACGCTGACGTCCGCAGGGGAAAGACTCACTGGCGGGATACAGCGGAGAAAGAGCAACACAAAGATAGAGAGGGAGGAGGGGAAAAAAGACAAAGAGAATATACACATTAAAAAATGGGGGGAAAAAAATCATGCATATGACACATCGACAACAATCATTTCCCTGCCATATTGCTACAAGGGGTGCACATAGAGAGGGGTCAGTTATTTATAGGGCGCACTACAGCGAAACTATCCATAATTAATACATAGTAAATAATTAACTAATATAAATCCTTTCATAAGACATTAAGAGCGAGGGTCCAATTTCCCTTTTTTTGTTAGTGATAGACGTTCCCCAAGTTTTGCTACTACCGAATAGTAGTCTGAATCGTAATCTACGCCCCTGTATGACTTGACATCCAATAAGTTTGTATGAGATCTTTTATCTATCAGCCAACCCAGATTTAAACATGTATTTGCGTTTATTGGTGTATTGTGACTTACACTTTTTACAGAGGACGATATTACAGCGATACCAACTGGTTGTTAACAACAAGTTGGCATCGGTGAAGCTAACCTCCTATTCAGTCTAACTCTTTCTTATTGATGTGTTTGTAAACATGTCAGTGTTTTTACTATGCTACATTTTTTTTTTTACAATTCTATAATTATATTAAATTACATATTACATTTTGTAAAGTGCACTTTATTTCGTACAAGTTATAATGAGTGTAATCTCATCAGACACTAAATCACAAACATATGGATAGAACAAATAATAAAGTATAAGCATATCAAGTAGGAAAATATCACTCGATATTTCTCGGAGATGACAAATGTTACAAAATTATAGTTTAATTTCACGGGTTTTTACTCGACACACGGCAGTAAAATATTCGTTGCTGATGTGGAATCATGGGTAATAGTTTCATAGGCTGTTGAAATAAAAAGTAATTTTGAAAAGGGATGATCCATTTCCAAACCTCGGATCTATAAGAATTTTTAAGGATTGAAACATATTTCAAATTCAGGATTTAAAGATATAATAATTCTTCTAAATATAATTTATTAAGATGCTTAGGCCTATTGGCAATCAGGTCCAACATAATAATATGGCACACACAGCAACACGACCATTATCTATCGATTAAACAAAGTTAATTTTATACCATAGCAAAAAAAAAAAAAAAAA
>CABFOW010001109.1:85354-115001 GCA_902141385.1 Timema californicum | reverse complement strand
GGGGGGGGGGGGGGGGGGGGGGAAGTAAAGTTGTCGGTACTGCGTCGATTGTGACGTGTAAAAATAACCCTGGCAGGTACGTGAAAACACTTTCTATTGCAAAATTGGTAAGCCCTTTCGTTCTTGCTCATAGAAATTCTTGTGTGCTGATTGTAATCAATCATTGGGTTCAGAAAGTGCATGTTAAATACCTCCAATAAATAAATAAAAGCTATTCAAAGAGTGTTTACCAGAGTAAAATTAGTTAGCCCCCAAACATATTAAGAAAGTTGGAGTTGCTCCATCTGGCAAAGTGATTTAAGAACTCACTGAAAAGTTAAAATTATTTCATATTAGATTGTAGGGATGTGTGAAACTTCAAAACTTCGACTTGGTTTCTA
Organism: Timema californicum; assembly: GCA_902141385.1. NCBI lineage: Eukaryota > Metazoa > Arthropoda > Insecta > Phasmatodea > Timematidae > Timema > Timema californicum. The sequence continues at coordinate 114,621 of CABFOW010001109.1, read as the reverse complement.
AATAAATATCAGCTTTAACTTCACTTGAAAAAAAAAATCCTTGCTTGGACAATTATTATGAAGCTTCACCAATAAAAAACAGTGACGCCTATAATACCAATTTATCATCCATGATTGCCATTCAGTGATATTATGTAGAGAACAAATCAATATTGGCATGAGGAAATTTGAAGAAATTGAATTGTAAGTTGTTATATCTCTTTTGATCAGAATAAAAGAAAATATTACAAATAATAATTATGCAATTTAACACTTTTCCAAATAATTTTAGTGCATAAATTTAAATATATATAGCACCAATATAATACTTTTTCATATAAAGAGTCGTATCTGACAGCTAGGAAAGTTACTAGATCTACTTTTACGTATTCATAAGTCATGTGATATACAGCTAGCATTTTTGTTAGATATTAATAATCTATTTAGCTATTTTTATTTTCATTGCTTTATCATGGAAATACAAGTACACCACTTCAATCAAGAATAATTCAAAATGGACGAGTATATTGAACAAATTTACCGGTCGAAATTAGTTTTAAAGCTCTATTACGTTATTAATGTGAAAATTAATATTAATTTTAACAATTCGTTAAGTAACCAAATGATCTATAAGTATAAAAGGTGATATTATCTTAATTAAATAACCTATGCTTACTATTACATTTTAAAAATTGATTACAAAGTACATCAAGTGAAAGCTCGAAATCAAGAGTATTCGCAGAGTACTAGTTGATTGCCCAAAGCTCGACTTGTCTACTCTGAGAGTGAAAACCTTAACGTGTTTTGCCTTTGACTTTTGTTTGGTCGTTCTACAAGTCTTTCACCAGCCAACTTTAGGTTAATCGCGTGAAGCTGAATTGTCCTAATTATCTCTTGACCAAGTTTTTAACCCAGTGTTTTAATTCAAACACCACAATGTTTCGAAGTAAGTCCATATATTAAAAAAAATTGTAAAGTCAATTATTTGTTGTTTTATTTTTTCTTATGCTTGCTAAGTTTATGAAACTCTGCTTGTTGATTTGCTGCAGAACCATAAATCTCTCTGACTTTCTGTTGCCTCTCCAAGTCACTGCAAAAAAAAACAACCCGATAACAATAAATTATATACAAGGTGGAGGCATAAGTTTTAAAAAAAATATTTAATCCATAAAATAGATATAAGAAGTATAGGAAAGAAAAGTATAATAATAGTGAAGAAACAATGATTGACTTAAGATAAGTCTGTAGGTCGATCGGGGTCCAAAAAGGTTGCCGACCCCATGCCTTAAACCATCTGACCACCGAAGCGGGTTATTTTTTTTAGTTCATTTCATAGCCATACCATACTCATCGAGTTGGTAAATGCTACAATATTATAAAGGAAAGAACTTGACCGCGGTAAACGGGAAGTTTCTGCATGGAATTAAATATTGTGACTGACCTCGTGAGCGTTTCCTTCAGTTTGAGTTTGGCGAGGAAGGACTTATCTCTGCGGATCTCCCTCATGGCCCCCTTCATTTCCCGCTTGTACTTGTGGAGCAGCTTGGCACGCTCCTGTTTGGTTCGTCCCATGGGGCGCTTTTTCATACCATCAAAACTAGGAGGGGAAAAAAAAAGCAATCTATAAACATACCGGTCTTGAGAGAAAAGATTGTTACTACTTATGCCATGGAAATGAGGTTTTTGAGGAGCCTGATAGCTGTCACCAGAAGAGATAGGATTAGGAATTAAGATGTAAGGTTTAGAGTTTGGGTACTTTAGATAGTAGAGGAAGCGAGGAGGAGATGGTATGGACATGTAATTAGGATGGAAGGGGAGAGGATTCCAAGAAGATTAATGGATGTAGGGAAGAGACCACAAGTAAGACCAAGCAAGATATGGGAGGAACAGAAAGCAGCAAGTGTGCAAGTGAGAGGAGGAGAGTAGAAGAGAGTGCGGGAGGAAGAATGGTGGAAGGACAGAGGGAGACAGACCTGGCCACAGACTGGAAACAGTTGATGATGATGATGATGATGATGATGATGATGATGATGATGACTACCTTTGCTAAGAGTCCAAATGTATCAAGTACTGGAGATAAAGTCAAACTGAAATGTTAACCAACTTGTTTATGATAGTGATTTCTGACTTTGTTTTGAATTTATTAATTAAATTTTTATGTTGAATCAAAGTTTAAAATCTTTTGGGTCATTTATAAGAAGCCTGAATCTTTAGAAACGTCATTAGCCTCAATAAATTACCAGTGACTTTAGCCCAAAAATAATAATTAATATATATATTTTAATTATTCTGAGGCATAAATTTATACAAATAAAAAAATAAAATATTTTTGCAAGCATTAAACAATCAACAAAAAACTATTTAAATAATTTAGCTTCGAGAATATTTCATATTTTCGATTCAAACTGGAAAAGTGGATTTCGCACAACCCTTGTCATTTAAATGGTTATTTGTGAAATTACGCAAACATTCGAGTTCGAATCACGTTTTAGTAGCTGGTTGAACTAAACTCAAAGATTTTTTTAATCAACTCGACAAAATTTAAGTTGTCAGAATTTTTGTTATTACTCCGGAAATTCAGAGTTTAATTAATTTGATTCAATTTTAAGGTATTATTTCGTAGCAAATAGAATTCTTCAATATTTACCTTTGTCTAGTTAAACAATTTTTTTTTGCAAAATTACATTAAATATATTTATTAATATTTAGCACCGCGTCTTACTACCCGTTCGGGTTATAGGCTTTTAAGTACTAATTACTCTAATGGATTAGGAATTGGGATGGATTAGGAATTGGGAAGGTTGAATTAGAGGAAGTGAACCCGCATTTGCGTGGAGGGAGAGTGGAAAATCATTTAGGGAAAAAACCAACCCCAGTTCACCCGAACGAGATTCGAACCTCGATCTCCCCGTCCTCGGCGGTTGAGCTCAACACGACAAGCGCGTTAGCCAACTTAGCCACCGAGGCGGGTATTAAATATATTTAAAAATAATATTTTGTCTGATGGAAATTTTTTTTTTAATGTTTTTACTTATGATTTATATATAGATTAATTACATAAATTCAATTTGAAATACTTCTAGTATAAATATTGATTTATATAACTCAATCTAGAAATAATCTTATGTTTTCACTCAAACTCGATTTGAGCTAGACTCCGAGAGAAAAATATCTTCTCGCACACACCAATTATATAGACTTCGGGATTAATTCAAATGCTACTCACACTTCCTCTATGTTTGGTTCGTACAGTCGCAATGCCCTGGGCTTTTTCTTCTCGACCACGAGCAATTGTATTTTCCTCGATTCCAAAGCAGCGATATTTAAAACGAGACCAGCGATATCTTTCTGAATATCCAGCGGATACTTGGAGCTGTCTAGTCTACTCAAGGTGCAGGAGACAGGCTTGAACACCTCGTAGCACGAAGGTAGTCCGTCCAACTGGGACAAGAATTCCGACAACAGTTTCACGGTCGTGTGCAAAGCACGTGTTTTAAAGTGATCATCGCCGGGAATGCCGTCGGTTAGGTCCGAGGAACACATAAGTGATGATTCTGGCGGTTCTTCTCCACTGTGAAAAAAAAAGAGAGATAGAAAGAGTGATTCTAATAAGCAGGTCCGAAAGATCTCAGAAAAAAAGAGAAACTCCTAGTTTATTTTTATTATCGCATATTTACAGGTTAAAAATAAGGAAGGAAAGATTATAGAGGTAATCTACCCACATTTGCATGGAAGGAGAGTGAGAGACCATTTAGAAAAAAAAAACCACCCCTCAGTAGACCTGAATAAGATTCGAACCTTGATCTCCCAGTCTTTAAACGAGCCTGTCCAACACCTTAGACCATTCGACCACTGAAGCAAGTAACTCTTGGTTACTTATTTCTTTTTTGTTAAATTTGTATGAAGGTACAAAAAAAGAGGGATAGAAAAAAGAAACAAACATGATAGGGTTCAAATTAATCTCGAAAGAAAAAAAGGGGTTTTACTTCATGAAATAAGTCACTTAGATACCAAACATATTCAGGGGCACTCTTATTATAGATTTTATAGTAAAATGAACCTTAAAATTGACAGTAAAATGTATACAGCGCACATTTAATAAAAATTGTTCTATGAAGATAAGTATAGTCCTATTTCTATAGGAAGAGCCTTTTGAAAAATACAAACAATATTTCTTTGTGGCCAACATTGATAACAGTTTACCATACTGTTGTTATGTTATGAATATTTAATATATATATATAAATCAAAAGTAACATCTGCATCTCACACGACTTCATGTATGAATATGTGATAATATATATAGTAACTTAAGGTGAACTGGGGGTCTAGGGGTAAGGTATCAGACTTCTATGCTGGCGGCCGGGGTTCAATCCTCGGTCCCGGCACAGATTTATCTGATTACCAAACCCTTCCTTCACCTCTGACAAGACATCTTGTGAATGTGGGGTATGCCAGGCCTCCACCGTGGTTCGGATTCCACGTTAAACTGTAGGTCCTCCATTTAATCTCACAATCACCCTACCATTACACATTAGCGTAAGTGCGTATAGCCTGAACGGGTAGTAAGACGCGGTGATAATAATAATAATAATAATAATAATAATAATAATAATAATAATAATAATAATAATGTAACTTAATTGTCATATATGGCCTTTCCTATGAAAAGTGGAGTGTAGTTAATTATATAAGGAATCACCTCATGTCTTGCGATAGCACCAACATATTAGCGGTTCTGCCTTTAGGTTTGGCTGGACTCAGTACTGCCAACTGAACTAGACCATGCAGGAAACTAATGGCTGCTGGAGTGAACCGCTTGGAAAGATCTGTGTACTATAGAGGAAAAGAATATCAGTACTATCAGGAAATATCAATTCAATATTTACTAAAAACCTAAAACAAAGAGAGGAAAGTAGTGATGCCAAACAGATGTAGTTAATGAACATTAAAAATATTAAGCGTTGGGCAACGCTTTGAGACAAATATCAGCTTTGACACAACTTAAAACCCGCTTCGGTGGCCGCATGATCTAACGCGCTAATCTCGTGTTAGACTAGACTGCCGAAGACAGGGAGATCGGGGTTCTATCCCGATCGGGTGGTTTATCCCAAATGATTTTTCCACTCTCCCTCCACACAAATGTGAGTGCATTTCCTCTAGATTAAGCCTTACTAATTTCTAACCCATTAGTGCATAGGTGTGTAACCTGGACAGGTAGTAAAACACAGTTCTAAAAAAAACCAATTTAACAGGTTAGGGATTAGAAAGGTTTAATTTAGAGGAAATGCACCCACATTTGTGTGGAGGGAGAGTAGAAAACCGTTTAGGATAAACCCTCCCCAGTGCAACCAAGGGGGATCAACCCCAGGCTGTCTAGTCCAACACGAGAGTAATGTGTTAGACCACACAGATATCGAAGAGGGTTCATATAACTGTTTGATTTGTGCTTGCTTTGAATTGAAAAATTGTTGCTTGGATTCTGAAGTTGCCCGTTCAAACTTATGTCTAAGATGCTTTGATTGTAGATACGTATATCGCTAAGATCCGACATCTTAGCTCAGTCTGTAGCATGTCTGCCAACTGAGTTAAGGGTCACGAATTCAATTCCCGACATGGCTGAAAAATCTTATCATTGATGAATTAACGGCTGGGGGCTGGATGTTGTGCCCGTCTTGAGTTGTATTATAAGGCATATGAAGCTATGGCATGCCTAGCAAGCTAGGCTTGAATAAAAAAACTGTACTGGATGGAAAAATAAATAGTAAACACGTGAGCTCCAAAGGATGGAGAAATAAATGGTTATCTTAGATTTAGACTAGGTGTAGAACCCTCAAATACTTAAGGGTATTCAAATTTCGAGGATTCAAGAAAATATATTCAAGACACAAATATTTTTAATTTTTCAATTAAAATTGGGTTTAAAACTCTTAATACTGCATATTAGTGGTTCAGAATCAACATAATTATAGGACAAACTCAACAACCAGCCCCCAGACCAGTAATTTAACTCTTAACCAAGACTTTTTTTTTAAACATCTAGTTTACTATTTCTATTGTTTTATTTAATTATATTTACATTTACCCAAGATTCGGACTTGAAATTTGATATTCAAAAGTTAAATATTTGGATTGGTAAGAAAACCGGATTCAACCAAATTCTAGAGTGTAAAGAGACTAATAAATAGATGCATAGATGGAAGGGAAGGAGCAGAATGGAAGCAAATAAAAGAGTAAGGACAGTGTAATGACAGAGGGAAATGGAGGCAATTTACTAATCTGACCTGGTCACAGGCTCGTAATAGTTCATGACGATGATAATGATGATTTATGACGATGACTTACCTCAAGAAACAATGTACATATAAACAATCCTTTGGCTATGTCTGCCTTTGTTTTGACTCGGCACTGACTCAACAACTGCCCCATAAACACGAGTGCAGGTGTCACAACCTGGTGGCGGAAGTCAGAAGTAGGGAATAACAGCGACACAAGCTTGAAGAAAATCAGCTGAGCGGAAAAAATAAAATAATAGATTGGAAATCTAAAAGATATAAATTCTTTACCTAATAATTAAATAGTAACTAATATAGCGACATGTGCATTCTTTTTGTTTCCTCTTTTAGGAAATTGTGTCGCATGTTTTACACGCCTTCCGATAGGATTAAATCTAGGTCGGGGGTTTGGGGAGTAGAGATCAATTTTCTTCAAGAGTCAGGCATTACCTCTTTGTCCAGTATCAACAGTGTAAAGTGAAGGGGTGTGCGAAGCTTCGATTAGGTTTCAAAACTTCAAAACAAATGTCAGCTTAGACTTTGCTTTGAAAATAATCTCCGCTTCGAAGCTTAGTTAATAAAACATTGTCAGCTAAAATACTCGATTTATGGTCAATTATCGGCATTTATATATAAATATAAAACATATTTTTTTTAATAAAAAATAAAAGTCCCAAGTAATTATTATTATGATTATTAGCACCGCGTCTTACTACCCGTTCGGGTTATACGCACTTACGCTAATGTGTAATGGTAGGGTGATTGTGAGATGAAATGGAGGACCTACAGTTTAACGTGGAATCCGAACCACGGTGGAGGCCTGGCATTCCACACATTCACAAGATGTCTTGTCAGAGGTGAAGGAAGGGTTTGGTAATCAGATAAATCTGTGACGGGACCAAGGCTTGTACCCCGGCCGCCAGCACAGAAGTCCGACACCTTACCCCTAGACCGCCAGGTCACCTCCTAAGTAATTGAATTATAAGTTGTAATATAAGTAACAATAGGTACAATTAACACATTTTCTAAGTAATTTCAATACATAACGTTTAATAAACAACAATATAATATGTTTTTCAAGTGTAAAAAAAAACTAACAAAAAATATTTGAACTTTGATTCGGCTTCGAGTTGAAAAAGTAAAGTGTGGACTGTGTTCTTTTCATTGTAAAAGTAATATCGTGTTTGTTACCTTTATATGTTTCTATCCAGTATCCATCCTTCCTGTACCTTCTTCCAAATATTAGTCGCTATGTTACAATGCTGCCACTGGACAAAGAGGTAATGGCTGCCTCTTGAAGAAAATTGATTGTTAACCCCCACTCCCCCTACCTAGGTTTCATTCTATCGGAACTCATCAGGAGAAAGTTTGAAACATAGGAAACAAAAAAACCACAAAAGGTAGAAAAAAAAGTTGCCGCTGTCAGCGGTGGATATTCGAGTAAATATGGAATTTGAGACTAAAGGCCAGCACACACAGAACGCTAAGCTAAGCTATGCCTTGCTACGCCGCGCTATGTTTTTTTCCGATTGCTGGCCGAGCAATTTTTCCCATCTCCCATCTTAAGCCATCTTAAGTTGCGCATGCGCATAACGCAACTTGGGCTCCGCGCTGAACAGACGCAGTGCTAGTTTGGCAAAAATAACCAAAGAAGTGTAGAAGTTTTGTTTTCAGTTTATTTCACATGTATTTAGGTTTTATATTTAATAAATGTTTTTCTATTAAAATTGAAGCATTAATTGAAAAAGTCAAACCTCCACCTCCTAATTTGTTTTCATCTTCCTCAGAACTATAACCTGAACACAAACAAGACATTTTGGAGAACGCCATCATAACTAAGCTTCACTGGAGCAGACCGGAAAGAAACAACATGGAATTCTGGAGGGGAAAGAAGGGACCATGGCTTAGCTTAGCTTTTTGTGTGTAGCATCTCATGTAAAGCTTAAAAAAAGGGATTTTTAGTTGTTTTTTCAATTGCTTCAATTTACATTTTTGTTTTAAAGCTTATTAGTGGTTTAGAACCGACTATAATTAGAGCACAACTCAATAACCAGGCCAGAGACCAATAAATTAACACTTAACTGATTGTATGAATGTTATAAATGAATAGATTATAAAAAAGAATGTTGACATTTTGTCACTATTTATATTTTATGTTATTCCTTTTCCGTTATATTTCTTATTTCCTTTGAGGTTCATAATTTATTTTCCAAGGTTCGGATTCAAAATTTTATATTCGAAAGTTATATTAAGATTTAGATTTGTAAAAATAAGTGAATTAGATTTAACTCTACTTTTAAGAGAAAAATCTAATCCCGAGGACTAATTTCACAAGCACACAAATTCTAGGATAAATTTAATTGCAATAAAACTCACAGTGTCCAGATCGGGGAAAGTTTTCGGATGTTTCCTGAAGTCGTGTTGTTTCTCTTTCAACACTTCCAGCACGCAACGCACCGCATTCTCTTTCTCGAAATGTGCCAGGTCATAAAAATGTGGCGCCAACCGGTCGAGAACCGTGAAACAGCTTTCCCCCTTTTCTCCGTCCTGTCAAGACAGACGGGGCGGGGAGACAAGATGGATTGTATTATTATGTATGGGTGTGAGACGGTCACTTTTTAAATGTGAAACAAAGTTGAAAATAAGAATTTTGCTATCACATAAAAAAAACACTCCATGGTGTCGGCTTGTAATCAAGCCATAACGACCATGAAGGCGCTGTCTGTTGGCGGAGATAGTGACAACTTATGAGGGTAGAGGTTGTTATTTGGTTGACATAACAAACCCTCTGGCACTTAATCTCAGTTTTCTAGACCTAAGCCACTACTTTTAATTCTATTAAGCTATTCATTTGTCCTAGTAGCTCGAATAGACCCTTCTACAGACCAAATGCTTCACAGAAAGATTCTAGAAGCACCGGGGAGTGAAACCAGGACCTTTGGTTCTGGATCCACAGAGGTTCACATAATATTACCTTTGATTTTAAATTGAGCCATCAACTGCATCTTGGTGAGGAAAAAAAAGGTTTATAAAAATAAATAAAGCACCCCATTTTGTTTTATGCTGACATCTGAATTTATCTCAGATTACGCTAAAGATGTCATTTACTCACTAGTCAGTGTTAAAATACTCGTTAGTGGCTATTATAAAAATAATTGTAGGTTGAAATATGTCATAGTTAATGGTATTTTTTTAAAATTCATAATTTATCCAAGTTTTCTTCTGCCTGTGAAATATTTTAAAGGTGTGAATGCACTTCAACTAAACTATTGTCCACAGAACTACCCTATTCATTCGGTAGTTAAATAACACACGTGTAAAAACTTAGCCACCAAAAATATTCAAACAACTGGACAGGGTAATCGAACCCAGGACATTTGGTTAAGTACGCCAATGCTCTATTCAATGAGTTATCCAGGGATCGTCCCTTGCTCAGGGCCATTCATCACTCATATTACTAGTGAATATAATATAATCTTGAATATGAGTGAAGGATGACCCCGGGTATGGGACGATACCTCGATAGCTCATTAGTTAGAGCATTGACGTAATAAAATAAAGGTCCCGGGTTGGATTCCCATATCCAGGTGTCATTTTTTGATTCAAAAATATGTTTATAATAATAATAAAATATAATTTTTTTTATTATTATTTAGCATCGTGTCTTACTACCCGTTCGGGTTATGCGCTTTAAGTACTAATTACGCTAGTGGATTAGGAATTGGGAAGGTTGCATTAGAGGAAGTGAACCCTTATTTCCGTGGACGGAGAGTGGAAAACCATCTAGGAAAAACCATCCCCGGTTCACCCGACCAAGATTCGAGCCTCGATCTCCCCATCCTCAGCAGTCGAGTTTCAACACGACTAGCGCGTTAGCCAACTACGCCACCGAGGCGGGTAAGATGTTTATAGTTGTGTTTAAAACCTCCCGTTGATGTTTTGATTGTGTCGGCAACCGACTCACCTGTTGCGAAGCCGCCACGTCGTTGAGGTGTTGTAGGAGGTAGCCAAACAAACTGGCCAGTCTGTCCTTGTTCCCTTCCTTGAGACTCGGGTGGTTACACTTCACCATTCTCTCGACAACCACCGCTTGATAGTCAGAGTTGCGGTCAGTCAAAAGCTCCTGGAGTCCCTCATAGTTTGCCGGGACTGTCCAAATACACTCAGTTAGCAAATAAAATACTTCTATTACAATGGTTAGTGTATGGTTTTTTTTTAGCATGTCTTACTAAGCACTCGTATTACGCATATGTACAAGTTACGCCAATGTGTTAAGGATAAGGAAGGTTTAATTTAGAGGAACTGTACCCACATTTGTGCGGATAGAGTGGAGACCCATGTAGGAAAAACAAACATCAGTACATCCAACCAGGATTCATATCCTGGTCTCCTCGCCAATGGCATTCTAGTTTATTGCAAGAGAGTGATGCCTTAGACCATTTGACCACTGAAGCTGGTCTATAATTTTACTACAATTTGGGTTGAATCCTATATTTCTCAAATCTGAATCTTAAGTTTTTTCGAATCCAAATTCAAATCCTCAAATCCTTAAGGATGTACAATTATAGTTAAAGTGAACAAATTTAAATTTTGATTAAAAAAATATAAGAGTTGTTTAAGAATTGATGCTAATGACAAATTATATTTTGTTTGTCATTTCTACTACAACATAAACAAGAACGAAAAGACAATTTTTTGATTAAATTAATAATATTAAGACAATTTTGTTCTTTTTTTGTGATTTTGTTCCTCTCCCAACTACACAAGTCCATATAATTCCTTTTACCAATTTCTTAAAATTATTATATTAAGTGCAGGTCTTCATAATTGTAATCGAGATATTTTTTGAGATATTTATGACTCTTGAATCTCTCAAATATCAAGGGAATTGAAGGTCTCGTCTCTAATATAGTTCAATTTTTATAAATTTCCCTCCAAAATTCCTGACTATTTCCAGTGATTTAGCAAAAGAATCAACATTTTATTTCAATCAGTATTTTAGTTAATAATGGGTCCTTTGAATCCTTAAGGGTATTTGAGATAAATTTCTTTATATTTCAAATTAAAAATATGTGTATATTTTATAACTCTAACAATGTTTATTGGTGGTTCAGCCCCAACATAATTATATCACAAACTTAACAAACAGGCCCCAGACCATTAATTTAACACTCAACTGAATGCGTGAATGTTATCGCCGGAGGAAGGCAAAACATATTTTTACTTAATAATTTTGAAGATGAAATTTCAGCTTAACCTAAATTAATTCATTTAGGACCCGAAAAAGATGTTTAGTAGAGATTGTCACGATACCTGTTTTTCTAGATTACAATTCTTAAGTTCAACCTTGATTCTTGAACATTTCCTTTTTCATTATTTTTCCAAGCATTATTGCATAAAAAATCTGACGTGTCTAGTACCATACTCCTCTCTCAACGTCAAATTTGGACTCGATCATTACAACACACGTCGTTTGAAACTTTAATCTCACAATCTTATAGATATTTATTAAACACACTAAAATTCTTCAAAACTGAAAATCAAAACCAAAATAATCATATAAACTCAAAATAAATACACTAAATTGTGGATTTTATAACGGAAGTAAGAACACATTTCACACGTTACTAAAATGCTAAGTCGTCTGCCATGACTGATCCTATGCGCGTTAGCTTGTCAGAAATTAGTGATGAAATCTTGGCTACGATACATGGATAACCTAGTGAATTAAAATAAATATAACGGTTTTCTGCTTCATTTTTATTTACTACGTTGAAATTTGTTCTATCTTTAAGAAACTTGTCTTATTCAAAGAGCTAAATAAGACATTAAAAATTGAAAAGTGACGAAAGATATAATTACATAAGAGCAGCTATTTTAATTGTATAGGTATATCATAGTTTTCGATATAAGCGTTGTGATATATCAATATATTATGGAAAATTGCCACCTCTAGTCTACATATTATATATCAATTGTTTGTTTAGAATCAATTAATATATTCTGACAGTCTCACTTAACTATTACTTTAAAAAACAAAATTGTCAAATTTGTTAAGTTTTAACCTTTTGATACTGTCATAATGTCAGGTCGTATTATATTCGAGATAATTTATTTTTCATGTAGATCACCTCAAAATTTTAGAGTCGCATTATATTCAGGATTGTACTATATTCAGGCCATTACGGTAGATTTACAATTTGCCGGCATTTAAGTGAAACAGCAACTAAACTAATACGAGAGGTAATCGATTATCACCTATTTTGAATGTTGGTGTTGTGTTTAGTTGCCAAATTAGTTATTAAGGCATAGTAAGCCCCCCCAAAAAACCTGACTAGTGGTTGTAAACTGTTTATGATGGTGATCATTCATTAATCATTATTTAAAGTGGCAAATATATGAAATACAAACGCATCTCCTTAAATATTTAATGTCTCTTAGATAAAAGAATAATCCGAATAATTTTGGGGTATAGCAATATCACAAAGAGCTGACAGTATCAGTTTCTAATCCTGTGCCTAAATTGTCACTACTAAACAAACACATTGTGAATAATTGATTACCTTGAAAAGTGTACGGAAGTTCTTCTCTAGCCTGCTCCATCATTTGTTTCCTTGCCGAGAGGTCTGCTTTGATCTTCTCTCTGTCCTCGCTCGTCGACTGTTTCTCGATAACTGTCGATTCCTGATCTTTGGAGTCAGCTAGAAAAAAATTAGGTTGCCAACATTTGTGCATGACAAGTATAAGGTACATTTTTTTATTTATTTTTTCTCATATTTATAAATACCATCTACTAGGAGTGTAGAGTTTTGAATCAATGCCAAATTTTAAATCAACTTTGCTTTGACTCCAACACCCACACTAGTATTTGCGTCTTTGAAACAGTTCGAAGGAAGAAGAAGAGAGCAAAGCTGCGCAAACATACGTGCACAACAAGTTGCATAGGAGTTAGTTGCACGGCACTGCCCATGTAATAATGGCAAGCACTTTCTGTGATCTAAGACCATTCATGATGACCCTCAGAACGTATTCCCATTTCTAGATGGATTGGTGTGTTGTTTACTATCAACTGTGGTATTTTCTGCTGCCGTGCTCCAAGATGCCGAGGTGTGTAGTGACACGCGCCTAACTCCTATGCAACTAGTTGTACACGCACGCTTGCACAGCTTTGCTCTCCTGGTACTGTATGTCAAAACTTTGAACACAGTTTAATGGTATAAGCATAGTTTTTTAATATAAGTGTATAGGTATTTTGAATTACTTGTATTCAAACAAACTATAATATGTGCAGTTTGGGCCATGAACTTCCAAACACCTGTATAATGTAAGCATAGATAAATTCAGATATCAGTACTAAACAATTATACGTGCTTTGTTTTTTTCTCTCTCTAAACCTTTACTTTTTTACTTAGGTGCACTTAGAGGAGACTTTCGTAATAAAAAAAAGTACCATGTCATCGTGACAAAAACTTAACAGTATTATTATTATTAGCACCGCGTCTTACTACCCGTTCGGGTTATACGCACTTACACTAATGTGTAATGGTAGGGTGATTGTGAGATGAAATGGAGGACCTACAGTTTAACATGAAATCCGAACCACGGCGGAGGCCTGGCATTCCCCACACTCACAAGATGTCTTGTCAGAGGTGAAGGAAGGGTTTGGTAATCAGATAAATCTGTGCCGGGACCGAGGATTGAACCCCGGCCGCCAGCACAGAAGTCCGACACCTTACCCCTAGACCGCCAGGTCACCCTCTTTACAGTACAATTACTCTAAATTTTAACAAGTATATTGCTGACCCTAGGTCAAGGACAGGCCATCTGGCCAACCAGGAGTGTCGACATTGATTCCCGGGTCAAGGTGTAGTTTATAACTCGGTAAAATTGAACACCTTTGCCTTTATCAACTCTTTTCAAATACTTACCAGGCTCATCCAACGTTTCCTCCTCGCTGTCCGAGTCCTGCTTCAAGTCGGACATGTTGTCTTCACTCTCGTCTTCGTGGGATTCTTTATCATCATCATCATCATCTGATTTGGGTTCATCGATTTTTTCTTTTACTTCTACAGGCTCTAAATTATTTGTTTCAGTTTTTTTCAAATTTACTCCTTGTGCTGAATTATTGTTATAACTTTTAGTTTTGTCATCATCGTCATCGTCATCATCATTATCATCATCATCATCACCTTCAGAGTCATCGTTCGAAGAGTCGAACTTATCTACCAATAAAATAATAGTAAATTAGTTATATATGCTAATAAAGATTCACTAATGTCAAACCAATACGTTTATTTAATAATTCTAATTTAAAAAAAAAAACAAGAAAAATTTAATATCAGCAAAAATTGGCTCTAAATTATATTTATTATTTACTCTGCTCAAATAATTAATTAATAACACCTGGAAATAATCATGTATTGATTAAATTTAGAACATTTTTCCCTAGAGATTGGTCGTAACTTATATTTCTCAAATCCTAAACTGAAAACTATATTTGAATACACAATTCCTTAAAATGTACCATTTTAATTCAAGTGGAACCATTCGTGATTTAGTTTAATACAATTGTTCAAAGTTAGCTGCCATTAAAAATGCTAATTTGTTTTTTCATATTTATTAGGTCAAAAATAAGATGAACACTTTTGTTTAGTAAATCTATTATCAATACAATTTTGTCCTTTTTTGCGATCGTGTTCCTCTCTCAACTAGAAAAGTCTATAAAATTACTTTAAATAAATTGCTTACAATTATTATATCGAGTTAAGGTGTTCATAATTGTATTACTTTTTTTATATCTTTACGAATCTCGAATCTCTCAACATTATCGTGGATTTGGAGGGATTCAAGCATACCTTCTCTATTTTTATTTTATTTTAGTAATTTACATTTGTGAAATTAATCTAAGGTGGAATGATTAAAAAAAATACAATTTCAGGTTTGATTAATAATTAAGAAACACCTTGTGGATGGATTTGGCATACTTCAGATACATTAAGTATGCAGCGGAAACAAAACATGGACATTGAATGTGAGAAACTAGGAAAGTGAAGGCCATAGGAATGAAGTTTGTGAGGAGCATGTTAGCTGTCACGAGGATAAAAAGGATTAGGATTGGAGTTATCTGGGGAAGAGCTGTGGTACAGGGAGTACATGAGATAGTAGAGGAAGCAAGACTGAGATGGTATGGGCATGTAATGAGGATGTTGGAGTACATGAGATAGTAGAGGAAGCAAGACTGAGATGGTATGGACATGTAATGAGGATGTTGGAGTACATGAGATAGTAGAGGAAGTAAGACTGAGATGGTATGGACATATGAGGATGTTGGAGTACATGAGATAGTAGAGGAAGCAAGGCTGAGGTGGTATAGTCATGTAATGAGGATGTTGGAGTACATGAGATAGTACACTTTTACCTTTAATTTCCTCTTTATCGGCCGACTTTTGACTTTCAGTCAAGGAAACTGGTCCAATGAGTTCCCCTTCCTCGTTATATGCCAAAGTAACCTCAGGGTCACTGTCTATTTCGAACCTGTACAAATGTTGGAAAAATTATAGAATGAAAGGAGCTTTTTTTTATAACCATATTTGTCTTAATACAAGACGAGGACTCTAAGTAAAGTTGTTAATAGTAGCTAGGGTACTAATGATGGCTGGGCTTTTCATGGCCCTCACACTACGAAGTTTTCCTAGCACCTCCCTTCCTATTATTCACTTCCCCCGACTTCATCTGTGGGTCGAGCTTTTGGAGTAGTTCCCGCACTTTACTTCGTAGAGGAGTCATGTCGCTCGATTTATTTTGTAGCTGAAGCTTCAAAAGTAGACAAGTAGATAACAGAGAATGTTCAAGTGAGAGGAGAACAATGGAAGGAGGAATTAAAGGAGGAAGAATGGTAAAAGGATAGAGGAAGATGGGAGGATATTACTAAACTGACCCGGCTACAAGCGGGAAATGGTTTATGATGTTGAGTAATTGAGGAAAATTGCCATCTCTACTCTTACCAAGAAACTAGAATACTTTTTTTTAATTACTATTATCTTTTTACTAAGAGGATGGAAAAGGTAAAGGAGTCCAATGAAAATGATGGAAATGAAATAGGGAAAATACTACAAGGGAGACCAAGAAAGATATGGGAGGAGCAGATAGCAGCAAGTGTGCGAACGAGAGGAGAAGAATGGACTAGAGAAGAGAGGAACAAAGAAAGAGAAAGGCATTTTACTAAACTGATCCGACCACAAACTGGAAACAATTTATGGAGACTAATATAATTATGTTTAGCACCAAAGTTTCAAAGGGATAGGAATGTGGGGAATGGTTTATAAGTGTAGCCGCAATAGCGTGGAGAGAGCAGAGGAAAACCAGTGATAAAAGGCATGTAGAAAACCTTTACTAGTACACCTCCCCATCACTGACAATCTACTCTACTGTGAGCCTAACACCTGAAACAATATGACCAACAATACTCTGTGCTATGTTTCACTACTGTTTGATCAGTTTTTTTTTAGCATCGCATCTTACTACCCGTTCGGGTTGTACACTTAAGTAATAATTACGCTAATGGGTTAGGAATTTGGAAAAGTTGAATTTAGAGCAAGTAAGCTCACATTTGCGTGGAGGTATAGTGGGAAACCACCCTCAGTTCACCTGACCAAGATTCGAACCTCGAGCATTTCATCCTCGGCAGTCTAGCTCAACACGTGCGTTTGCTAACTACGCCACCGAGGCGGGGATTTGATAAGTTTTGATGCCCCGGTAAAAAGGTTTTGACATCAAAAGTTGTAAAATTCAAACCGCACCCATCATCTAAATCATCAGCACTCCGATGTTTGTTGGTTGACGTTGTCACAGGGGTTTCATCAGTGAACCCTTTCATCCTGTCCTGACGCTCCGCTTCCAACTTTTCCAGGCGCTCTTTCTCCTCTTTGGCGATCTCGTCCTCCGTCTTCAAACGATCCGATGGCTGCGAATAAGATGTGTTTTTAGGCCGTGTTTTATTTGTTCAAGTTATAGGCTTGTGTACTGGTCACGCTAATGTGCTAGGGATGGGGAAGGTTGAATTTAAAGCAAGTGTACCTGTATTTAATATTATTATTACTATTAGCACCGCGTCTTACTACCCGTTCGGGTTATACGCACTTACGCTAATGTGTAATGGTAGGGTGATTGTGAGATGGAATGGAGGACCTACAGTTTAACATGGAATCCGAACCACGGTGGAGGAATGGCTTTCCCCACATTCACAAGATGTCTTGTCAGAGGTGAAGGAAGGGTTTGGTAATCAGATAAATCTGTGCCGGGACCGAGGATTGAACCCCAGCCGCCAGCACAGAAGTCTGACACCTTACCCCTAGACCGCCAGGTCACCTGTATTTAATAGAGGGAGAGTGGAAAACCATTTGGGGTGAAAAAACAAACCTTATTACACCCGACCAAGATAGAATCCCGATCTCATCGTCTACGGCAGTCTAGTCTGTCACGAGAACAGTTCCTTAGAAAATTCAGCCACTGAAGCGGGTTGTGGTTACATAATATACAGGTAGGCCCTTATAACTACTAAGAGATAATCTTAATACGGATCCGTCGGAATCAAAACTATTTCTCACCTTTCCCCTGGCTTCAAACTTCAATTCCCTCATCACCGTGTCATAAGGGTCGGGTTTGAAGCTCTCCTGAGTGTCTTTCGAACTTTTCTTGGAGGCGGAAACAATCGGTAACAGATCTTTCCAGTCGGTGTCTAGCTTCTCCGTGAGGTCCAGAGTCTGTTCGCGAGCTCGCTGCTTCTCCACTTTGCGCTTCTTTGACTCGGCAATCAACTGCTCGATGAGGTTCTTACGGCTGATCGCTCCGTCGTCTGAAGTTTTCTTTAACATACCTCCTCCGAAATGGGCATCGCCAACAAACCGAGCTGAAAACAGTTAATATAAAAAAACATAACAACAGTGAGAGGAATGTATATCCTGATTGGTAGACACAGCTTTTCAAAATTACTGCTTTTATTTATGTATGGTACACGGTAGAGTCTCGAAAACTCGACCTAACGTGGACTGAGATGGTGTCGAGTCATTTAAATGTAGAGTTTTACGAATTAACTCGCGTAAGATGCATGTTTACTAAACAAGGATGAATCATGGCACAGTATTGAATATTATAAGTAGAGCTGTATTGTACTGTTGTTTTGTACGGTACATTAACAATGATATACATACAATACAATATATAACATGTTAATATAATGGTGTACATACAGAAATACAGTACAGTACTGTACATATAATATTGCATTGATTCGAATAACACATTACTGAATTGGAAAACTAACAAACGCAGCACCCCAGAACGATTGTTCCATTCGAGTTACACAAACAAACTGAGAGGTTATAAAGTTGAATGACCTTGGATTGTGATGACTGGCGCCAACAACTGTGTGCATGTACATGTGTTGAGTTACAAGGAATGTCGAGTTATCGACTGTCAAGTTTCCAAGACTCTAATGTAGTTGAAAATAATCATGGGGAAAGTACATAAAGAAAGCAGGATTGTTATAACTTTTTTTTATCATGTTATAGTGGATACATTATATTTTATAATTAATACACACAATAGTACACCAATTTCATAAATAATGAAATAATTTTTTTTATCACTGTGTCTTATTTCCTGTTCAGGATAGATACAAATATATAATTACTCTAATGGCGTAGGTACGAGGAAGGAAGCCTTTTAGGGGTAATCTACCTGCATTTTTGAGTAAAGAGTGTGGTAAACAATTTAGGAAAAAACATCTTGAGTAGACCCTATCGGGATACGAAACTCGATCTCTTCGCCATTAGAAGGCCAGTCTAACACGAGAATGATGCCTTAGACCATTCGGCCACTAAGCGGTAAAAGGCCTGGCAAGTTTTGTTTTAATTTTAGAATAGTCTCTTTTTCCATCGTTATTAATTTTGTTATTATGGTAATGCAATTTAAATATTCACTACTATACGACAAAGAAAAAGGGTCAGTGACTGCCCCTCTTTGTGTATGTGCCCCAAAACAACTTTCCAACAAATTATGATCTGATTAGATAATTTTACCATCGAGCTTTCCACTTTCCTCAATGTCTTCTTCTTCATCACTACGAGGGTCATCAAAATTTTCTATTTCGTTAAGACTTTGTCCGTGATGGGTCAGTATTTCTTCATCGGCCATGTTGAAAACAGATTTCTGTGGGATCAAAATCAGGATAAAGAGTTTTGTGTATTACTCATCAAGTTATAGAAAGATCTCAGATTTTAATGAAAACAATTGGTAAAACAATTTTTTAAATTACCTTTTTATGTGATTTCATTCTTTCAGCTGTGAAACGCGCCATAATCCTATCTTCTGGTGTCATGGCATGATTTTTTTCACCGATACGCATATCTAGAAATTTATTTGATTTGCCTTTCACTCGATATTCTTGCAATAATGTCGCTTTCCTCTGAAAAACAATAAAAAAACAACAACATAATTTTCAAATACAACTTGAAAGAAAGCTACAAGATCATTTTCCCCGATGCTTACCCTTCCAACCTCCGAACTAGCCCTGTCTAAGGAGTGCTGATCCTCCAGTCTTTAGTCCTGATCCTTGACTTCTTAGTCCTTAGTACTTTGTATAAATTGACTCAAATTTAACATTTTTAGGAATGCTAAGTACTACCAAACGTAGCAAAGTAAATATGTGTGCATGCATCAAAATGAAAGCACCAATGGCAGTGAAAAGATACGTTGCTATGGAAACTAATATAAAATCAAATTGTGTTTATATGCAAACAGCTATTTTAGAAATATTTTTCTGAAAATTAAAAAAATCCCAGGGAGAGCAGCATCACGGAAAGTTTTTTGAATAATACCAATTTCTCAGAAGAGTGGTGAAGTCTTTGGTAGGTTAAATTACCTATTAATATTATACTAAAATAACCTCTGGTTCACATAATCACGACTGCTTCTACCTTGCTCTAGACAATTTTCATTTGAAATTTAATTGGGCATAGGCCTAATTTACGGCTTTCTCAAAGATTGGCATGGTCATGTTATTAGGGATACGGTTTGTGTGGATGCAATGTCTAAGGTATTTATAAGGACCATTAAGTAATTAAGGACTATACGGATTTTGAGCTTAGTGACTCTGTAGACGGGGTTTAAGACTTTTACAGATGAGTTAGTGCTCTCTTACAGCATGCTCCAAAACAAGTTGATTTTTATAAATTCAATCTAGTCACTTTCAGAATGTTATAAAAATGTCAATCATATCAAATACTTTACTAAAGTTTTATAAATAAAAAACATATTGACCTTTTTAATTGCTTTGGAGCGTGCAACTCCTGGTAGCCCCTTATCACTTTTGGATTTTCGTCCGAGAATATTAAACTTTTGTTTGTTAACATGGACTTCAAATGGGTTTAAAATTTTACTTTTATTAGTGGGATTGATTCTGTTAACTTTATCGGATATCTTCTTTTTCTTTGCCATGATGTCGTTTGTTTGTTTGAAACTAATTTAAGGTTATATTATAAAGAGAAGAGAAGATTGAAGTATTCCACAAGTACAGTGGCATTTTAAACGTAAACAAGGTATTTTCAGTTTAGCCAACATAAACGAAAACATTGCACTAGAATTCAAATAGTTCAAAATATGAGCAATAATATAACACAGATAAAATGAGACTGGCAGCAATGTTCATTTAAATGCTTGCAGACGAACTTTCAAAATAATCAATAATTTCACAGACAGTTACAGCCTACAAGTCGTACAGAACATTCGAGATAATAAACAGAGTGGAAATCGAGTACATATAGTGGATAATATCGCTCGAGAATCTAGCTCTGCTTTCAAGATCAACTTGTCTAGTGGAATACAATTATTGTACTTAGCGGTAATAATTATATTGTGAAATAGGCTACTAACTTTACAAAATACTAATATTACGTAAAGAACATATTGCGTAACACTGTAATTTGTAGGCAACAATGGTTATCGCTTATCAGAAACAAATACTGATTTTTTTTACTTGGTGAAATCATCTCTTCAAAAATTTAAATAATTTTATTTTAGTGTCTATGAATTTGCTAAAATAATATTGTATTATTTTTTCCAGCATAATTATCTAGGCCTATTACCAATCAACTCAAATCATGTATTCAGACCCAGAAGGCCTGCTCCCAGGAAATATGGATAATTTCCAATTCTCTGAGAAGTCCGTTCGTAATGGATTTATAAGGTGAGTTTTATTTTGAATAGTAATAACAGCACCGCGTCTAACTACCTGTTCGCTCTGTACACCCGTGCACTAGTTACACTAATGTGTTTTTGGGATTGTGAAGATTTGATTTTAAAGGAAGTGAACCCGCATTTGCGTGGAGGGAGAGTGGAAAACCACGTAGGAAAAACTATCCTAAGTACACCTGACTGGGTCTGAACCTCTATCTCCCTGTTTTTTATGGTCTAGTCTATTACAAAGTAGCGCCTTAAACCATGCGGCCATCAAAGTGAGCTATTTTGAATATTAAAACATTGACGAGAATTTTTTTAAATATCTCTCACCACTTTTAACTCTTACTTGGGTAAAAGGCACGTCACAGCTCGATTCTAGACACTTTTCGTTCTGGTAGTAAATGAACTATTTTTTTAATTAATACACATCCAGAATAATTTCTTCCCAATTGTAAACAAATGAATAGTTAAAAAATTTATTATAATTTTAAAACTAAAACAACCTAATCTTATTTGCATAAACAGATAAAAATTTTGATCAGGTTGGAATGGGTAATATTGCTAAAATTGAACAAATGATTTTTAATAGGTATATTTTTTTTAATGAGAAGGAATAGAATAGAACTCTGTATAAAAATAAATTTGGCGCCATTTGACATTTACATTCATTTAAATATTTGAACGCTTTTATGTGATTTAGGTGGGTTTTATTTTAACTGTACAGTTACCCGCCTCGGTGGCGTAGTTGGCTAACACGCTTGTGTTGAGCTCGAGCCCTGAGGACGGGGAGATCGAGGTTCAAATCTCGGTCGAGTGAACTGTGGTGGTTTTTCCTAAATGGTTTTCCACTCTCCCTCCACGCAAATGCGGGTTCACTACCTCTAATACAACCTTCCTAATTCCTAATCCATTATAGTAATTAGTACTTAAAGCGTATAACCCGAACGGGTAGTAAGACGCAGTGCTAAATATTATTATTATTAACTGTAAAGTTAAATAATTATATTTTTTACCTTATTTTGTTATTAATGGAATTTGCAAATCCCTATTGTGTTTATTGGTGACAAAAAATAATAAAATATAAATTACCAATAAAAAGTTTTCAGCAATTATGCCTTTTTTAAGCTCTCTGCCCGATTTGATCTGTAAATATTTGTTTAGGGAATTTATCTAGGTATAGTTGGCATTACCGGTCATCAGTGGGTGTAATAATCATACCTGAACTTTACTTTGGCCTCTAAATTGCGTGTCTCCATGCAGGAAGGTTTATTCCATACTGATGGTTCAACTGCTGATTACACTGAGCTTCATAACACTCCTCTGCTACCACGAGCCGACCAAGGACTACATATACAGCCACCAGGAGGTGTGGTGGATAGCGTTTGTCCTCATGATGGTCACCATCATCGCAATGGCCTGCTGCCCCAGTGTGAGACGAAACTCTCCCATGAACTTCATCTTCCTGTTGATCTTCACTCTGGCTGAGGCGTTCTTGCTCGGGGCGACAGCGTCCACGTACAACAGTGACGCGGTGAGCTCTAATAACCTATGAGTGGGCGCACTGGAGCCCTTAAGGGTTTATATATATATATATATATTTTTTGGTTTAATTTGAGAGGTCCTACATGCATTGATTTGATTTCTCTCTAGTATTGTTTCACAAGACCTTTCAAATCTCTTTCGCGTGTTTCCAGATTCTGATTAGTGTGTCCCTGGGGCTGTCCGTAAACTATATTATGCATATTTAGTGAGGGGGGAGGGGGGTTCAGTAATAGTGCTTGGTGCGACCAAGCAAAATGAAGGGGGAGTAGTGCTTGGTGTGACCAAGCAAAATGAGAAGTCAGGAGGTAGAGTGTGGTAATGCATGCCATCATATTACAATCAAGCATATGAGGTATCATTTTTTATTAATAAACCTCACTGCGCACTTTTAAAAAAACTGATTGATTTTGGTTGTTGAGCTTGGCGAACTCGAATGATGACTTTGGTCGTCGAGCTTGGCGAACTCGTATGAAAACACCTTTTGATAAAAATTAGTATATAGGCTCTACAATTATTATTATTAGCACCACTTCTTACTACCCGTTCGGGTTATACACTTTAAGTACTAATTACGCTAATGGATTAGGAATTGGGAAGGTTGAATTAGAGGAAGTGAACCCGCATTTGCGTGGAGGGAGAGTGGAAAACCATTTAGGAAAAACCACCCCCAGTTCACCCGACCGAGATTCGAACCTCGATCTCCCCGTCCTCAGCAGTCGAGCTCAACACGACAAGCGCGTTAGCCAACTACGCCACCGAGGCGGGTCTCTACAGTTAAAAATACTATTTAAATAGGGGGGTGAGAGGGGAGGGTTGTGTAATATTGTGATCTAATATTAGAAGAGAGGCTCACAAAATCGTGACTGGGGAGAGGGTGGAAAAAAACTAAATTAGTGTGACACAATTTATGGATAGCTCCCTCCTCGACCTCTGGCTCTTTGTAGACACTTGTAAACAATCTACAAACCTCCTAAACCCCAGTTTGTATATTTGCAGGTGCTGATGGCGGTGGGTCTGACGGCCGCGGTGTCTCTCGGTCTCACGCTGTTTGTAGCTAGACATTTGTAAACAACTACAAACCTCCTGAACCCCAGTTTGTATATTTGCAGGTGTTGATGGCGGTGGGTCTGACGGCCGCGGTGTCTCTCGGTCTCACGCTGTTTGTAGCTAGACATTTGTAAACAACTACAAATCTCCTGAACCCCAGTTTGTATATTTGCAGGTGCTGATGGCGGTGGGTCTGACGGCTGCGGTGTCTCTAGGTCTCACGCTGTTTGCTTTCCAAACCAAATGGGACTTCACCATGATGGGAGGGGCGCTGTTGGTGGGTCTCATCATACTAACCATCTTCAGCTTCGTGGTGATATTTGTCCCGGGTAAAACCATCGTCCTCGTGTTTGCGTCCGTGGGGGCGTTCTTCTTCTGCCTGCACCTGGTGTACGACACTCAGCTGATGATTGGCGGCTCCCACAAGTACTCTATCTCTCCCGAGGAGTATATCTTTGCTTCTCTGAACCTCTATCTTGATATAATCAACATTCTAACAAATCTACTTATCATTCTAAGGATAATACAAGATTAGAGAGATTCATATGTCCATTATAATTATTTGTAGCTTTCTTAAATTAAACATTGAAAAGAAGATAAAATGGCATTGCTTCAAGAAGGTGACTGATATACCCTGAACATTTCATAATTATTTGTTTTGTTTTTAATTCATAATAAATAAAATGATGGAATAGTAGGAAATAATATAGCACAAATAAAAGGAAAATAATAGACAAATTGAAGTGGAAGCACTAACACATATGTACACACACTTCAATATGTCGATGCTATAATAATATAATATTAGCAAGGAAATATTGAAGTGTGTGTAGATATGTGTTAATGCTTCCACTTCAATTTGTGTCTATTATTTTCCTACTATTCCATCATTTTATTTATTACAAATTGTTCTTTGCTCAATGCACTTTATTTCATACATTTTGTTTTTAATTGTAAACTTGGAGGCCTACAGTTTTTTTTACTAAGTGTGTAGGCCTCGCCCTTCTATCCATTTTTCAATGTTTAATTTAAAATAGCCGCTTGGCGCCATTTTTTTTCTTTATTTGTAGCTTTAGTTTTCATAACTGTCATATAAGATGTTAACGTTATACAGGGTGTCTACTAGGGATGTGCGCGAAATAATTTTTCAATTTAAGACGAGGACATGAAAAATTATCGAGACGCGAGAGCGCGATGAGAAAACCGCCTTTGAAAGTACAAACTATGTTTTAATAAAGTACATAATTTATAGATTTCATTTTGACATTAGGGTTGGCGCTTTATTTGTATTATCTTTAAGCCAGTGTGAACCTTCTAAATTTCAAATCTCAATAAATTTTAGATTTGGGTTGGATGGGTTTAGCTCAAAATTTGAATCTAAATTTCATATTTACTTAACAAATGAACATAATCAGACCAGAAACCAGTAGTTTGGTAGGGTGATTAGAGAAATTAACTCGAGTTTCAGGTGGTATAGCACTGATGCGGGGGCGATTTGTTTATGACAGAATATCTTGTAATATGCTTAGAAAACTGGTGTGACCTTTATTTGATTTTTTCACTTTTTGAGATAAGTACTATTTATTAAATTATTTTTTTCAAAAAAGCCCAAAATGTTTTTTGATTCAGATCTGAATCTATATTTAATTAAAATATTTGATCCAATTTTTGTATGCATTATATTTGACTAGAATTAGATTTGATAAAATAAATTTAACATGAGATTTGATTCTAAAGTTAACCAAAATACTCCCCCGCCCCCACACCTCCCCCCACCTCGTCTGATTGAATCTACAAATCATGAAATAAGATTTTGATCATGAAATTAATTAAAAATTAATGAAATTAGCTTTAATATCCTAAATTATTGCGAGGAAAGTTTTTTTTTTTTTCAAGCACTGCGTCTTAGTACTTGTTTGGTTTGTGTACTAATTACGCAAATTGGTTAGGGATGAGGAGGGTTGTATTTAAAGGAAGTGTATTTGCATTTGCATGGAGAGAGAATGGAACACCATGCTCGGTACACCCATCATCAACAGCCCAGTTTATATGCAAAACCTCTCTAGACCATGACCCGCCTCGATTGTGTAGTTGGCTAACACGCTTGTCGTGCTGAGCTGGACTGCTGAGGACGGGGAGATCGAGGTTCGAATCTCGATCGGGTGAACTGGGAGTGGTTTTTCCTAAATGGTTTTCCACTCTCCCTACACACAAATGCAGGTTCACTTCCTCTAATTCAGCCTCCCCAATTCCTAATCCATTAGAGTAATTAGTACTTAAAGCGTATAACCCGAACGGGTAGTAAGACGCGATGCTAAATATTATTATTATTCTTTAGACCATGCGGCCAAGTGGGTTTTGCGAGTCAAGTTCATTGTGCTTGTAAGAATAGTATTGTTTTTTTTCCATACTTTATTCAAAACTATCTTAAATTAAGACGACATTAAATAAATTAAGTAATAAACTAATAATTGAAAGGAGGATAGAAGGGCAAGACCTACACATTCACCAGAAAACTGTGGGGCTCAAAGTTCACAATCAAAACACATGATTATGTAATATTCAGGGTATATCAGTTTCCTTCTTCGGTTGAAGAGAGTGAAACACAGACTGGACTATTCACTACGGCAACATGTCTAGAGGTAGGTCATGGTCACTTAGATACTGATAATGCCTGTGAATCAAGAAATCGCCAACAACAGTATCTAAGTGACCATGACCTACCTCTAGCCATGTCGCCTTAGTGAATAGTCCAGTCTGTGTTTTATTCTCTTCTACTGAAAAGAGGAACTTATGTACCTCAAAAATTAAGTAATAATGTGTTTTGTTTTAATTGTGTACTTTAAGGCCTACAATTTTCTGGTGAATGTGTAGGCCTTACCCCGTCTATACTCCTTTCAATGATTAGTTTAATACAGCTGTTGGGCACCATTTTCCCTTTGAAATTAGTATTAAAGACTGCAAGAAGTGACGCTTATAGTAGTGTTAAGGCTGTGTATAGGCTTACTCTGCTTTTATGTCATTAGAAAGTCTTGAAATCTTGCTTACATGATTTGGTAGACACCCTGTTATAATATGTATAAAAGTGTTGTTTATATAAACAAATTAATACTAGGGTTGTGGGAGAAGGCATTTTTGAGATTTCTAATTCGAGTTTGTATGAAAAAATAGAGGAGCTTTGAGTGTAAGTAATATGTACTGAAAATAAATCAAGATGTATTTATATAATAGATCTAGGCATAAACCACAAACACAAATATATATATATTAAATAGTAATTGTTGGGGAAAAAATCTATGATAATACAAATTTGAATTTTTGACTAAATTTAATATATGTAAATTTTAAAAATGATACCTGCACACGGGAATAGAACCTGGGACTTTTGGCTTAGCGCACCGACGCTCCACCATTTGGCTAGTCAGGATTTTGAGCACTCGCACAACCCTGGTTAATTACACGTTTGGACCATTTAAAACAATAACAGTGCTAGTTAGAAACAAGCTAGTTGGATATTGCTACCTCGTTGTTAGTAGGTGTCGGGTTAGGTCAATATACACCCATATAGTTTATAATAATGAGCAATGAGTAGAATACATAAAAAAAACACTTAATGGCATGTTGGGCTGTACAACCTCACTCAAGAATAACTCCTGTTTTTATTTTAGGCTCTATATCCATTGGTTTCCCTTAAGGTGTGTTCTCACGGGGTCATCTCTACAATCAACCGTGTATTTGTCTGAATTTATTGACCGGTCGAAGCCGTCTGCTACTTTGGACATTCCCACTATTAGCTTTCTCAGCTGCGGTTCCAGTTTCTCATGACAAACTCAACTCGAACCTGATCCAAGCTCACATGACTGCACACAACTGAAGGAGTTCTAGGTTTTCCGCCGCGCTGGAAAATATACAACCGCTCTGGGTAGAAGTCATGAATGATCAATGGCTTCTTTAACAATAGTTTTTACTGGGTGTACCGTCTACTTCACACCTTGTTGTCTGATTGGAAGGTGTGCCGCTAGACTGCACCTGGCTCGCGGTGAGGAGAGTTGGGGTGGTGGAGAAACGAGGCAATGACTGTACTGTGCAGAGTGTTAAGATATTATGACAGATAAGTGGATTCGAGTGTACCTGTCTATATTAGGTTAAAATAAATCATCGGTGAATGACGGAGCTTGCTTTTTTTTTTGTTATTATTTCCGAGTGAAACGTTACCCAGTCATGTAAAATAAGGAATAGGGCGCCGCGTTTGGCAGTGACGCGTTGGTACTCGTGATATCAGGGGAAAATGTACCCGGTGGTAGTAAAAGGGTACATCACTGATGTGTTCGTAAGTCAAACATTTGACATTGTGGGAACCCACCCCTAGGTATTATAATTAATACTTTAGTTCTCAAAAGATGAACTTGTTCCGTTATAAGTGATCTATTTTTCCCCTCAGTTTATTTGGCATCTTATATGGAGTTTTTTTTTNTTTTTTTGCTGGGTTCGGAGTTTCATTTGAGGCTGGTCGAAGGGCTCTCTGTTTATTTCAAATAAATGTACAGTCCTACAGCTAGAAAGATAATTAGATCTAATTTTTACATATTAATATGTAAAGTTATGTGGTCTGCAGCTGTCACTTTGTGATATATATTGTAGATACAAATAAAAATAATAATAATAATATTGCACAATGTTAGTAAATTTGATTGCTTAAATAAATGTTTATCTTTTCTAAAAGGTAATTCCAATGAAAATTTGACTACTAGGTTCATCTTTCAACAAAATGTTGACTGCCTTCTAGAGATGGATTGAATTCACTTTTTCTTGAATTTGAATTCGAACCTTCATTTAATTTTTCCTTTGCATCTACAATTTTAATCGGAATCTTGGTAAAGATGTAAAAGATAAGTTTATAACTTAACCGAATTGTCATGATTGTTTTTCTTCAGTTATGATTTTCTTCACATCAATTGCTCAATCAATATTTTAGGATCTGTTGAGTTTGCACTTTAACGATGTTGATCTAAGCCATTAATAAGTATCGTAATAATGCAAAAAAAAAATGTCAGAATCTTGAATGTGACATTTTTTTCAAAGCCTTGAATCTCAAGTGTTACACCGCTAAAATAATATGATAGAATATTTTCTACATTTCTCTTGGGAGATTAGCTTTTAAAAAAATGTTTTTGAATGTGAGAAATT
>CABFOW010001109.1:64761-77991 GCA_902141385.1 Timema californicum | reverse complement strand
CGTACATATTTTAAGGGTGGCCTTGTCCAACCCCCCAAGAGCGAGGAAACGAGAGAACATAGTTCCGCCCGTCACAATACAACGCAAACCAAAGTGAACCGGGAAAAGCCTAGAAAGCTCAGCTGGACGACTGCTAAGGAGAAGATAAAGGAATAATATTGATTAGGTGGTAGGGGAACAAGGAGAGGAGGAAAGAACTTTGTCACAGATAATATGACCTCTGAGGGAGGTATTAACCCCCCTCCGCCCTTAATAAGTGCCCTATCTGTTAGGAACACCCCTTACACCAAGCAGAGAGGGGGAGAGGGAGAGAGAATGACCCTCTCACATGTAGACACTATGCAGACCACTTCAGACGCAGGCTATTAGCAACAAACAGGATATTACGTCA
The DNA here is from genome assembly GCA_902141385.1 of Timema californicum. Lineage (NCBI taxonomy): Eukaryota > Metazoa > Arthropoda > Insecta > Phasmatodea > Timematidae > Timema > Timema californicum. The sequence goes on along the minus strand of CABFOW010001109.1, from coordinate 77,600 downwards.
TGTTATTACAAACAAATATAGCCTGTATTATTGTAGCACAGACGAGTGGTCTTCACGATATTAGGTTTTATGACCCCGACTTAAAAAAAAGAAAAGGTTTTAAGATTCTGTCTGTATCCTTATCTGACCCCATGTTTGCCTCTCCGTGTGTCTGTCTGTTTGTCTGTCGCCATGTCTGTATGTCTGTATGATCCCCTGTTTGTCTGTCTAGCCTCATGTATATGTGTCTGGCACTGTGTCTGCCTGTCTGTCTGGCCCCGTGTCTGTATGTCTGTCTAGCCTCATGTATGTCTGTCTGGCACTGTGTCTGTATGTCTGTCTAGCCTCATGTATATCTGTCTGGCACTGTGTCTGCCTGTCTGTCTGGCCCCGTGTATGTCTGTCTGGCACTGTGTCTGTATGTCTGTCTGGCCTCATGTATATCTGTCTGGCACTGTGTCTGTATGTCTGTCTAGCCTCATGTATGTCTGTCTGGCACTGTGTCTGTATGTCTGTCTGGCCTCATGTATATGTGTCTGGCACTGTGTCTGCCTGTCTGTCTGGCCCCGTGTCTGTATGTCTGTCTAGCCTCATGTATGTCTGTCTGGCACTGTGTCTGTATGTCTGTCTAGCCTCATGTATATCTGTCTGGCACTGTGTCTGCCTGTCTGTCTGGCCCCGTGTATGTCTGTCTGGCACTGTGTCTGTATGTCTGTCTGGCCTCATGTATATCTGTCTGGCACTGTGTCTGTATGTCTGTCTAGCCTCATGTATGTCTGTCTGGCACTGTGTCTGTATGTCTGTCTGGCCTCATGTATATGTGTCTGGCACTGTGTCTGCCTGTCTGTCTGGCCCCGTGTCTGTATGTCTGTCTAGCCTCATGTATGTCTGTCTGGCACTGTGTCTGTATGTCTGTCTAGCCTCATGTATATCTGTCTGGCACTGTGTCTGCCTGTCTGTCTGGCCCCGTGTATGTCTGTCTGGCACTGTGTCTGTATGTCTGTCTGGCCTCATGTATATCTGTCTGGCACTGTGTCTGTATGTCTGTCTAGCCTCATGTATGTCTGTCTGGCACTGTGTCTGTATGTCTGTCTGGCCTCATGTATATGTGTCTGGCACTGTGTCTGCCTGTCTGTCTGGCCCCGTGTCTGTATGTCTGTCTAGCCTCATGTATGTCTGTCTGGCACTGTGTCTGTATGTCTGTCTAGCCTCATGTATATCTGTATCTGGAACTACAGCCGAAACAAATTTAATGTATTTTGTTCAAACTTGGTATTTAGATGTTTATACCTCGAGGTGAAATCGTGATTTGGATTTTAGCCCTAGAATTAAGATAGTTGACTGATGACGGTTAAAAAAAAAAAAAAATCGTAACTTTTCAAAAATAAAATAATTATTTTATTCAAAATGAATACAAGGGGAAGGATTTATATACTAAATAAGAATATACCATCGCTTTGGCACTATCACAGCTAATGGCGGCGGCCGCTCGGTCGGTATGGCTACCTTCTAGGACAGAGCCGTGGAGTCTCTACTTTAACGTGATCATACGTCAAGCTATTAATTTTGATTGAATAATTTTCAACTACGTGGCTTATAACCTGTTTGTATTACACGCCTATTTACTACTGACACTAATATTTATAGAGATTAGGGAGCTTATATCAAAGGAAGTGTACCCGCATTTGCATGGAGGGAGAGTGGAAAATTATTTAGGAAAAAACTACCTTCGGTACATCCGACTGAGATTCGAACCTCGGTCTCCCCATCATTGGTGGTATAATATTCTGCTAGAGTGACACTTTAGACCATGCAGTGACCGAAGTGGTTTTGATACAATATATTATTAATAACATCTATAAAATAACACCGATAGTAATGTAATAAAATGTTTTCAATTTTGGCTCGGAAAAAAAAACACCATGTTTTGTATTTTCTAAAGAGGCTCTTTATATGCCTATTTCATAAATGTTTATATCATTTATATGCGAATTTTAACAAGTAAGAATAAAAAATAGCTCCACCGTTTGTTTATTTAATTTCCCCGCACGGCTGTACGACTGTCCACCATGATAAAACAAATGAACGGAATACACTTTGGGCGGAGAGGGGAGGTGAAACACCCCTCCCCCCCCACTCTTAACACAATAAGCCGAGCTTTGTAGGGAAACACCTGTAAGCTTTTACTAGGATTGGTTCGAAAAAATAAACACTGTTCTCTATCACCTCGTTAATGTCGCCCCGCGTGTGTCTGCACGCCAGGGCTGCCAACTCGGCTTTCCACCTCAACATTTCCCCTTCTGATCAAGAACTTAACTATATTAGGGTGACCTGGTGGTCTAGGAGGTAAGGTGTGTCAGACTTCTGTGCTGGGGGTCCGGGGTTCAATCCTCGGTCCCGGCACAGATTTATCTGATTACCAAACCCTTCCTTCACCTCTGACAAGACATCTTGTGAATGTGGGGAATGCCAGGCCTCCACCGTGGTTCGGATCCCACGTTAGACTGTAGGGTCCTCCATTTCACCTCAAAATCACCCTACCATTACACATTAGCGTAAGTGCGTATAACCCGAACGGGTAGTAAGACGCTGTGCTAATAATAATAATAACTATATTAAGATCTCGTGCGGAAATAGACGTAATCTGGCAGTTACAAAATTTACTAGAACGACGTTAATGTATCCTACCGCGTGGTCGTAACGCGTCGCTCTCGTGTTAGAGTGTATTTCTGGTGACCGAGAGATCAGAGCTAGAACCCCGGTAGTGGGGTTGTCCTTCATAAATGGTGTCCCAGTAGCGCTCTCTCTCTCTCTCTTTCAACGCACATTTTGATACACTTCCTCTAGATATAACCTTTATCGTCGCTAAAACCATTAACGTAGTTAACACAAAGGCATATAGACCAGACGGGTAGTAAGAATTGGTGCTAAAATAATAATAATAATAATAATAATAGTAATAATAAGTGCTCTTTCTGCTGGAAAACAAATTGCTCTGAATTAAATCTACAAAAGTTTTTACTTGGTCTCTCTACACCTCGGAGAGAGAAGTATTATGATTGAGGGAAAAAAATTAATTCAAGATTTTGATAAATGTCGACGTTTCATGGCCTGAAACCAGAAAAAGTTGTTTTATAAATGCCGTCCGTCCATCTGTCTGTCCATCCGTTTGTCCATCTGTCTGTCTGCCTGTCCGTCTGTCCATCTGTCTATCCATCTGTCTGTCTGTCCATCTGTCTGTCCGTCCGTCAGTCTGCCTGTCCGTCTGTCCGCCTGTCTATCCATCTGTCTGTCTGTCTGTCCGTCTGTACCTTGGGCTGGAGCTGAAAACATTTTACCGATCGGCCTAAAACTAGGTATCTGGGATTTTCTTAAGATTACCACGTTTTTTTAAAAAATTATATATATAGACAACCTTAAAATTGAGGGTAGTTTACTTAAGAGAGACAGACATGTGAAAAAAAATCAATTTTCTCAAAATTTGATTCAATGATTTTAGTTAAATTTTGTATTCAGGCAATGTTTGAAATTACAAACAAAATGGCAATTTTTGTTTTTCTATAAAAATGACGTTCAGGGAACTTTACACCAATTAAAATTTGTGAAGTTGTAGTACTATTAAAATTTTTAATCTTTTATTGGAAATATATTTTTATAAAAGCCCTAATTTTTCATATATTGTCAGATATATTTCTAAAAATAGAAGTCTGGGAAATTATTATACTCTTTGGGATTAGAAGAGATATTACTTTTTTTAAGTATGTTTCTATAACAGTGTATATTATTTCACGCATGCCCGTTGGCGGAATGTTTCTGCAACAACGAATATTATTTCGTTTCCCAAATCTTACTAGTTTTAAGTAAATATCTCAATTTTTCAGGCAAAAGAGTAGGAAGTGGTGCACGGTATCATCTATTTATTATAATTACACTTTGAAACGCAAAGTTCTATTGCACTGGTGGTCTCATAACTCAAGGCATTGGTTCCACAATAGAGTGGATTGCAAGTGATGGGGGATTTAGAGCTCAAATCCCAGTAAGCCGTACTGAAGGTGATTTTCCCTTGAATGGTGTATCAAATTTTTTTTCGCGCAAATGCGGGTAACTACCTTTATCTTACATTTATTTACCCTACCCAATCCTACTACATTATTGTAGATAAACGCGGATAGTCCAGTAGGGCAGTAAAAACAAAATAAAAATAACAGTTTACCGAGTTTACAGGAAATTCTCAATTTGATAAAAAAAATACTACCTTTTTGTATCACGAACAAACCATCAAAGAAACATAAAATGGAACTTTTTTGTAAAACATAAAAAAAAATATATTCGTAAACGCGAGGCCAAGCTTTTAAATTTTGTTGAAACATTTTTCAAACGAGAACTAAATAAAACATCAAGTCTTTATCAGAGTGGAACAAGAAATATAAAAAAAAATAAGTAAACAAATAAAAGGTTAAAAAAAAACCAACTCTTGAAAGTGGGGATAAAAGAAGGGTCAATGCGGTAGAATCTGTGATATATTGGAACGTTCTCAAGGTCAAAACATCGATATATTCTTATATGAAGGTCGGTGATTGTTTTCGATCTTGATAGGTCAGTCACCGTCTCGACATTTTCTAAAAAGAGTCAGATTAAACCTAGAGATAAAACGTTAACATTTCAGAAAGGNTTATCTCACGGCGTCAGATGTTTAAACGGTCCTATTTAGTTCCCCGTATATTTTACAATAATACACCCCGCATCACAGAACTGTATGGAATATAGTATTATATTTATCTCACGGCGTCAGATTTATAAACGGTCCTATTTAGAGCCCCGTGTATTTTATAATAATACACTCCGCATTACACAATTGTATGAAATATAGTATCATATTTATCTCACGGCGTCAGATGTTTAAACGGTCCTATTTAGTTCCCCGTATATTTTACAATAATACACCCCGCATCACAGAACTGTATGGAATATAGTATTATATTTATCTCACGGCGTCAGATTTATAAACGGTCCTATTTAGAGCCCCGTGTATTTTATAATAATACACTCCGCATTACACAATTGTATGAAATATAGTATCATATTTATCTCACGGCGTCAGATGTTTAAACGGTCCTATTTAGTTCCCCGTATATTTTACAATAATACACCCCGCATCACAGAACTGTATGGAATATAGTATTATATTTATCTCACGGCGTCAGATTTATAAACGGTCCTATTTAGAGCCCCGTGTATTTTATAATAATACACTCCGCATTACACAATTGTATGAAATATAGTATCATATTTATCTCACGGCGTCAGATGTTTAAACGGTCCTATTTAGTTCCCCGTATATTTTACAATAATACACCCCGCATCACAGAACTGTATGGAATATAGTATTATATTTATCTCACGGCGTCAGATTTATAAACGGTCCTATTTAGAGCCCCGTGTATTTTATAATAATACACTCCGCATTACACAATTGTATGAAATATAGTATCATATTTATCTCACGGCGTCAGATGTTTAAACTGTCCTATTTAGTGCCCCGTATATTTTGTAATAATACACCCCGCATCACAGAACTGTATGAAATATAGTATTATATTTATCTCACGGCGTTAGATGTTTAAACGGTCCTATTTAGAGCCCCGTGTATTTTATAATAATATACCCAGCTGGTCTGTAACTGATTTAAAAAACGATTGGACGTGTGCCAGTTTCAAGCCAACTGTGGTACGAGTGTTTCTGTGCTTCGATCATTTTTTACCAACAATAAAATGTTATGCAAATTTAGTAAAAATAATGAATTAGACTTTTGTATTGTATTAACACTTTAGCGCAATTAGTGAATATGCCTAGTAGGTTTAGTATGTGTGGTAAGACGTGGTGATAAATATTTTATTTACCGACAGTACAGGAAAAGTTAAAAAAATAAATATACACTCCGATTTTCATATAAATAAAACTTTTTAAACATATTTCTACTGTCAACATGACAACATTTTGTTATAATGTTAATGTTGATTTGCGGGTATTTTTAATATCTATCAAAAGTGACAGCTATAGATCCCTTGACTTGAGGCATGAATACCTATTTATTTCACCCCGTCTCGCTGTTTGTTCAGACTATATGCATATAACATAACTGCTCTAAAGGGGTAGGGATGAGGAAGGAAGTATTTCAAAGGTTATCTTCCCGCATTAATAGAGAAGAAAAACGTGAAACCGTTTAGGAAAAAAATCATAACCAAGTATACCTGGCCAAGATTCAAACCTCGGTCTCTCAGTCATAAGCAGGCTAGTCCAACATGAAAGTGACACCTTGGACTATTCGACCACTGAAGCGGGCTATGAATATATTAAAGTGGCAACTTTTATAGCCTTCAGATAAGCTCATTCTTAAGGAAATTTGACTGTAGGTCTACTAAAAAAAATCTGTCGTGGTAGCCGAGTGGTCAGAAATGCCAACTATAGATCTAGTCCAAATACTAAATAAACTCCCGCCCCCCCTCATTCCTAGTTTTTTTACCAATCTGACAGCTTATCTCGGTTTCCCTCGGTATGAAGATTATTGGACGAGTTTCAATGTCCGCCCAACTTTACTCCATCTTTTATATCAGTGTTGCCAACATATTTAAGAAAATAGGAGAAACACAGCTTTTATCTAGACATGTTGGCAATGGTTCAATGACGCATTGCATTGTGGTTGAATCTCGTGATTATTTAAAAAAAGGATCGTTTCAAAAAGAGAGAAATAAAATTATAATCCCAGGAGGAGGATTTGTTGTAGAGTGGATCGAATTATTTCCTTCTGTGAGACGGGCAGATATGTTGGCTAGAATTATCTTACCCCTCCTCCTTTTATATCTTACCCCCTCCCCTACCAACCCCCCTCTTAATGACGAATGTTTTCCCCGTAGTATCTGTCAACAATACTAGTAACACTAGTGGGTTTTACTTTGAATGTGTTTTACAGTATTCCATTTGAGATCTGAGGGGAAGAAAAAGAAAGTTTTTCTTTGCTATTTTAAGATTTATACATTTTTATTCAAAAGTTATTTCTAGAATAATTCAACAATAATAAGTAAAATAATGAAAAGTTCGCTACTAAATATATATTTTTTGGGGGGGCTTTCTAAAGTATAATTTATTGGATCTATAGTTGAAGAAAATGTTTCTTCTGTGTTTTTTTTAGAAGAGCTAAAATAAATACTTTGCCTATATTATTTTGGGATGTAGGCCTACAATGTGTTTGCATTATTGCCAGCATAAAGCTACAGCCGCGTCACCAGCGGCTGTGATTTTAATTATAGCCGAGGATATACACACGTCCATTACAGTCTGCCTTTAAATATATGTGAAAAATTCTCCTGACCACGAGAATATCCATGGATAGTTCTGTGAAAGAGTATTGGCACGCTAAGCTGAAGGTCCTAGGTTCGATTCCCTTATCTAGGAGTAATTTTTCAACTAATTTAAATACACATTTTTTATTTACTTCGCACCAATATATGTATGGAAAAAACTAAAAAGTAGTAAATAGATTTTTAAAATAAAACTACTTTTAGATTATTTTTTAGGATCGTAATTTTTTTTTCTTTCTAAAACAGCGTATTGGAATTTAGAAGTAAGGGCTTATATTTTAAAAATAGATTTATGCAAAATGTCATTGACATTGTTATAATAATAGTATTAACATGATAAATAAACCTTTTATATAAAAACAACTTATTTTCCAGCTTCAGTTACAATACAAATCTTTTGATTAACTTTCTTTCGGTGACCTGGTGTTCTAGGGGTAAGGTGTCAGACTTCTATGTTGAGGGTCCGGTGCTCAATCCTCGGTCCCGGCACAGATTTATCTGATCGCCAAACCCTTCCTTCACCTCTGACAATACGTGTATTAATCACAACTTGTGAATGTGTGGAATGCCCAGGCCTCCACCGTGGTACGGATTCCACGTTAGACTGTAGGTCCTCCATTTTATCTCACAATCACCCTACCATTACACATTAGCGTAAGTGCGTATAAGCCGAATGGGTAGTAAGACGCGGTGCTAATAGTAATAATAAACCTTTCTTTTTAAAAGTATTAATCTTCATCTCGTCTTTATTCAAATCGAACGTAACGGCTTTGGTTCTTTATCTAGCAGAAATGTAGGTAACAGTGACATGTCTCGCTTCTGTTGGCTGCACTGATTTGGCTTCATATCTTCAGGTTTAATCATGGAGTTATTCCTCCCTCTCTACCCCTCAAATATGGTGGAAATAAACGTATTTTCGTAGTAAAAAAAAGCATCATATTCCAGCGATAGAGTAACTTATCAAAAGCTTGGTAGTTTGTCGGCGCCATTTTGGGCTGTGGCGATATGAAAAAAAAAAGAGAAGGTAACGTTTCACTAATATGGAACAGTTTAAAGAAACCTGCATACAAATTTGATTAGTTTGCTTACCTTTTATTAACTTTAATTTACGTTTCGACCCGCTTCAATGGCCGCATGGTTTAAGGTGTCACTATCGCAATGGACTCTTAGATTAGATTTAATCACGGTTGGGTAAACTGACAGTGGAAAACATTTTGGAAAAGCCTCTCTCCCTTCACGCGAATGTGGGTACACTTCCCTTAAACATAACCTTCCTTATCCGGAAAACTATTAGCGTAACTAGTGCATAAGCGTATATATAACCTTAACTGGTAGTAAGACTCGGTGCAAAAAAAAATATCGCGGATAAGCTCTAGGATCACATTTTATAAAAGGCAAACATTATTTTGGTTGTAAACATTGATAATAATTATCAAACATAATATTATTGTTATTTTATAAGTATTTATAATATCTTCCAAAAGTGCCAGCTGCATTCATAATAAAATTGGAGTATAACTATATCGGACCTTGAGGCCATCACGAGACTAAAACCCACAAAATGGCGGAGTCTTAGTGGGGGAGTACTCGCTAGCGCCGGGTGCTTCAAGAGATGAACCGGCTCTCCCCGAGTTCACTTCTCTATCGACTTAACCACACAAGACGCAATAAGACGCAACAAGATATAACCGTCAGAAGTGTCGCGGTGGGTGGTGGGAGGGGGTAGGTTGGCATCACGACTTTACCGACTTTACCGACAACACTCCCCAGAAACGGACGGGCGTGTCTTATCTACTCAGGAGTCACATAGCTGTCTAGGAGATGTGTTTCACTCTCTCACTGCTGGGTGGCGATCGGTTGGCGTACAGTCTCTTTCGAAATAAAATTATTATTATTATCATTAGCACCGCGTCTTACTACCCATTCGGGTTATACGCACTTACATTAATGTGTAATGGAAGGGTGATTGTGAGATGAAACGGAGGACCTACAGTTTAACGTGGAATCCGAACCACGGTGGAGACCTGGCATTCCCCACATTCACAAGATGTCTTGTCAGAGGTGAAGGAAGGGGTTTGGTAATCAGATAAATCTGTGCCGGGACCGGAGATTGAACCCCGGACCCCCAGCACAGAAGTCCGAATCCTTACCCCTAGACCGCCAGGTCACCTACTTTCGAAATAAAAACAGCATAGACTTTATTATGTCATCTTATCCGTTTATTATTAATATTACTTCTCGCGTCAGTGGCCGCATGGTCTAAGGTGCTACTCTCAAAGTAGACTAAACTACCTCGATCGGGTGTACTGAGGGTGATTTTTACAAAATTGCTTTCTACTCTACCTCAACGCAAATTCGGGTACACTTCCTATAAAATAACCTTTATCATCCCTAAAATTCTTAGTGTAGTCTATTGTATAAGAGGATAACAAAGACGGGTAGTAAGACGTGGTGATATACATACCCAGGCAGGGGTCAACAACCATTCTTTATACCGTGGGTCATGTGGGATAGAACATAAATGGTAGTCCAGTTTGAAAAAAAAATTCAAGCATTTAATTTCTTCTTTATATGTATAATATGGTAATTAATTATTAGTCTATTTTCATGGATGCAATTAGTTTGTCTACTAAATATTTGGTGGTTCAGATAAAATCAGTCGTCGGGCCGGACTAGTCTCGTAGGCCGTAGGCTGCTTACGACTGTTCTATGGCGTAACTATTTAGAGATATGAGTGGGGAAATTTTTACTTTTTTCTAGAAAGTGATGAACAGGATATAACTATTTCAAGATAGGGATAGGGTGTAATGAGGTGGACTGGATATAACCATCTCAAGATAGAGCGTAATGAGGTGGACTGGCTATAAATAGCTCAAGATAGGGTGTAATGAGGTGGACTGGCTATAAATAGCTCAATATGGGATGTAATGAGGTGGACTGGCTATAAATAGTTCAAGATAGGGTGTAATGAGGTGGACTGGCTATAAATAGCTCAATATGGGATGTAATGAGGTGGACTGGCTATAAATAGCTCAATATGGGATGTAATGAGGTGGACTGGCTATAAATAGCTCAAGATGGTGTGTAATGAGGTGGACTGGCTATAAATAGCTCAATATGGGATGTAATGAGTTGGACTGGCTATAAATAGCTCAAGATAGGGTGTAATGAGGTGGACTGGCTATAAATATCTCAAGATGGGTGTAATGAGGTAGAATGGCTATAAATAGCTCAAGATAGGGTGTAATGAGGTGGACTGGCTATAAATAGCTCAAGATGGTGTGTAATGAGGTGGACTGGCTATAAATAGATCAAGATAGGGTGTAATGAGGTGGACTGGCTATAAATAGCTCAAGATGGGGTGTAATGAGATGGACTTGCTATAAATATCTCAAGATAGAGTGTAATGAGGTGGACTGGCTATAAATAGCGCAAGATGGGATGTAATGAGGTGGACTGGCTATAAATATCTCAAGATGGGTGTAATGAGGTGGACTGGCTATAAATATCTCAAGATGGGTGTAATGAGGTGGACTGGCTATAAATAGCTCAAGATAGGGTATAATGAGGTGGACTGGATATAAATAGCTCAAGATAGGGTGTAATGAGGTGGACTGGCTATAAATATCTCAAGATAGGGTATAATGAGGTGGACTGGATATAAATAGCTCAAGATAGGGTGTAATGAGGTGGACTGGCTATAAATAGCTCAAGATGGGGTGTAATGAGATGGACTGGATATAAATAGCTCAAGATAGAGTGTAATGAGGTGGACTGGCTATAAATAGCTCAAGATGGGTGTAATGAGGTGTAATGGCTATAAATAGCTCAAGATAGGGTGTAATGAGGTGGACTGGCTATAAATAGCTCAAGATAGGGTGTAATGAGATGGACTGGATATAAATAGCTCAAGATAGAGTGTAATGAGGTGGACTGGCTATAAATAGCTCAAGATAGGGTATAATGAGGTGGACTGGCTATAAATATCTCAAGATGGGTGTAATGAGGTGGAATGGTCTATAAATAGCTCAAGATAGGGTATAATGAGGTGGACTGGATATAAATAGCTCAAGATAGGGTGTAATGAGGTGGACTGGCTTTAAATAGCTCAAGATGGGGTGTAATGAGGTGGACTGGCTTTAAATAGCTCAAGATAGGGTGTAATGAGGTGGACTGGCTTTAAATAGCTCAAGATGGGGTGTAATGAGGTGGACTGGCCTTAAATAGCTCAAGATGGGATGTAATGAGGTGGACTGGTTATAAATAGCTCAAGATGGGGGTTGGCGGCGTACTTTTGTAAACGCGATAATTAACTTTCGAGCTCGTGATGCAACATATCATATTGGACTATTAGGAGGTTCATTGAACATTGAATAAACTAAGTTTTGTGTTAAAACGCGTAGAGAACAGTTTATTGCTGTGGATGGAAGAATATACCACAAGAATATACTACAAGAATATAGCTAGATAAAGTAATACATCCCACATTTTACATCAAATTCCCCATCGTCAGCCTATCGTGAGTTATGCGGCAATTTGTTCGGCTTGTGTGCTTGGTGGATTGCATACGTTACTTCAGACGGGACCAATTCATTCAATTGGTCCGTTCATACTTTGAATGGGCAATCATTTTCTCTGATTTTGGGCGAAGAGGAGCTTTTTATCTCCTCCGTGAAGGATCTATTTCATATTTTGGGATTGTTAGTGCAATAATGGTCTAAATACGACACTTATAAATAATTGGTAAATAATCTCTTTGGCGCACGCTTTCAATCAACCCGACTAAGTGTAAATTAGAGTCCAATATTTATCTGACTGATAGAACAGTTACTTTAATTTATATTAAGACTAGATTAAGATATAATACTCTTTTAATCTCTTCTAATTAAATTAAAGACTAGACCCTTCCCCCTCCCCCCTAACCCTTCCGCATTATTATTTTCAACACACATATTGAAGAATCATCATAGAGTCTACCATAAAATATGAGTGACTATCGACATTTTTATTAGGAATAAATTAAATATTTTCAAAATAAAATATAGCCTATGTTACTCGCTGATAATGTAGCTTAAAATTGGTGAAAGAATTTTTAAAATCGGTCCAGTAGTTTTTTGAGTTTATCCATTACAAACAAAAAACAAAAAATCAAATCTTTCCTTTTTATAATATTAGTGTAGATAACTATAGCTTGATTCTAGGAGGTATCTAAAAATAATTGAATATTTTTTATCTGATAATAAATGTCTGTGCCGTGTTAGGTTAAGTTAAATTGTAATAAGTATATTGATACGACCCTGCATTTGGAAAGAGGTTAAAACAATTCTGTTTGGTATAAATATGGATACTAAAAGGTACAGTCAACTTTTAATAGGAAGAGACTTATCTGACAGTTATAGAACTTAACGTATGAATAAGTGGAAGTACAGTAGCCCCGTGGCTTCTTTGGTGCTGACTGACAGCTCACAGCTGACTTCTGACAGTCAACATTTAGGTATATAC
>CABFOW010001109.1:25450-45358 GCA_902141385.1 Timema californicum | reverse complement strand
GATTTTCTTGAAACTTGCTCTAAATATTTTGATTAAATTTTATATCCAGACACTGTTTATCATTATAAACAAGAAGGAAATTCTCATTTTCTCATGAAAATTAATTTGAGAGTATTTTACATGTGGGAGATTTCCCAATTTTGATAATTTCTCCGCAACTATTTGAGATACGAAATAACCTATCATTTTAAAGTTGTAGTATTTACTGTTAAAGAAAAAAAAATCTTTTATTTCTGATCTATAAGCAAATATGTATACTTTTTAATTCATGTCTTTGAAAATGAATTTGATTCTTATGCTCTTTGGTGGACAAAGATATTCCTCTTTTCTCAGTTTTTCTGTAACAGCGTTCCTAGCTCCTAATGACATAGGGTATGTAACAGTGTATATTATTTCATTTATGATCTTTGGTGTAGTGTTTCTACAACAATGTATACATATATTATTCCGCTTTACAAATGTTAAGAGTTTTTGGTAAATGTCTATTTTAAAATAAAAAAGGAAGGAAGTCTATTCTGTGCACCGTACCATTTATTCTTTAATGAGAAATGCTTCAGCAGTGGCGGTTTGTTCCTGAAGCTGAAACATTCAGTTGCCAGTTCCTACTCACCTGAATGTATTAAAGGGTTAGTCTTATAACCACCCCTCCCCAGTACCACCCCTACAATCCCCCCCCCCTCCCCCCCCCATCTTTAAAAAATGTACGAGCCCGTTTAATCTTGGCGAGACGAACCTTTTGTTTCGTCTTCGAAAAGAAATAATTGATAGTGCAAGAAGCAGGACGATGAAGAAACAGACAGAACTAACAATACAATGTTCCCTCTTTCTCGAATAAAAGGGATATAAATATAATGAGTAGTTTAATATTCTTGAGTGGGGCTTTTAGAGACTTACGACGTGATTAAACATATGGACGTATGCAATTTTCATTTTATTTTATTTGTTGATCAAACATATCGATGTCCTGGTTTTACCTTGACCATTTGGAAATTCCCTTTGCCCGGATGTTTGTTCCCAGATATATTTCAGGTGACCTGGCGGTCTAGGGGGTAAGGTGTCAGACTTCTATCCTCGGTCCCGGCACTGATTTATCTGATTACCAAACCCTTCCTTCACCTCTGACAATACATCTTGTGAATGTGAGGAATGCCAGGCCTCCACCGTGGTTCGGATTCCACGTTAAACTGTAGGTCCTCCATTTCATCTCACAATCACCCTACCATTACACATTAGCGTAAGTGCGTACAACCCGAACGGGTAGTAAGACGCGGTGCTAATAATAATAACAAGATATATGTCAAATGCTTGGGAAAATTTTAAATACATTTGGGCGGGGGCATTCTTTGAACCTAGGTCTAACGAGGTCTTTAAATAGTTTTTCAATCTCATCATCATCATCATCAACAGAGTCGCCAGCCTGTGGTCAGATCAGCTTGGTGAAATGACTCCATCTTCCTCTATCCTTCTACCATTCTTCTCCTCTCACTTGCACACTTTCTGTTATCTGCTCCTCCCATCTTTTTCTTGTCTTCCCTTGTGGTATTTTCCCCTACATACTTTATTTCCATCATTTTCTTTGCCATCCTCTCCTTCTCCATCCTCAATAGTTTTTTTAAACGGCTTTCCACTCTCTTCCTCCACGCAAATGTGGTGACACTTACTTCGACTTCAACCTCCCTCATCCATAGCACCCTAGAGAACTTAGTACATCTGAGTATCTCTCAAACAATGATAATTGAGGATCTAGGTTGGATTGAGGGAAGGCTGGGGTCTATTCCACGTCCCCCTCCAGTGATGTGAGCGGACCTCTGACTCCCTACCTGCCTAGGTCTGAGATGGTAACAATGTGGTCTATTCCACTGTTCACCTCCAGTGATGTGAGTGGACCTCTGGCTCCCTACCTGCCTAGGTCTGAGATGATAAGGCTGTGCTCTATTCCACGTCCCCCTCCAGTGATGTGAGTGGACCTCTGGCTCGCTAACTGCCTAGGTCTGAGATGGTAACAATGTGGTCTATTCCACGTCCCCCTCCAGTGATGTGAGTGGACCTCTGACTCTCTACCTGCCTAGGTCTGAGATGGTAACGGTGTGGTCTATTCCACGCCCCCCTCCAGTGATGTGAGTGGACCTCTGACTCGCTACCTGCCTAGGTCTGAGATGGTAACGGTGTGGTCTATTCCACGTCCCCCTCCAGTGATGTGAGTGGACCTCTGGCTCCCTACCTTTGGCTCCCTACCTGCCTAGGTCTGAGATGGTAACGGTGTGGTCTATTCCACGTCCCCCTCCAGTGATGTGAGTGGACCTCTGACTCCCTACCTGCCTAGGTCTTATGTTGTCTGTTTGTGTCTGGCAGCAAGTTGAAACAGCAACAGGGAGAGGAGATCGAGAGACTTAGAGACGAGCTGGAGCAACTCAGAACCAGCCAGGATGCTGAACTTAACAAACTCAAGGCGGAGTTTGTCAGGTAGTATGAGTTGGAACTCACCTTAGCAGCTTGTCAGGTAATATGAGTTGGAACTCACCTTAGCAGCTTGTCAGGTAATATGAGTCGGAACCCACCTTAGCAGCTTGTCAGGTAATATGAGTTGGAACTCACCTTAGCAGCTCGTCAGGTAATATGAGTTGG
This sequence comes from Timema californicum, assembly GCA_902141385.1. Lineage (NCBI taxonomy): Eukaryota > Metazoa > Arthropoda > Insecta > Phasmatodea > Timematidae > Timema > Timema californicum. The sequence goes on along the minus strand of CABFOW010001109.1, from coordinate 42,733 downwards.
AACCCACCCTAGCAGCTTGTCAGGTAATATGAGTTGGAACTCACCTTAGCAGCTTGTCAGGTAATATGAGTTGGAACCCACCCTAGCAGCTTGTCAGGTAATATGAGTTGGAACTCACCTTAGCAGCTTGTCAGGTAATATGAGCTGGAACCCACCTTAGCAGCTTGTCAGGTAATATGAGTTGGAACTCGCCTTAGCAGCTCGTCAGGTAATATGAGTTGGAACCCACCCTAGCATCTCGTCAGGTAATATGAGTTGGAACTCACCATAGCAGTTTGTCAGGTAATATGAGTTGGAACCCACCCTAGCATCTCGTCAGGTAATATGAGTTGGAACTCACCTTAGCAGCTCGTCAGGTAATATGAGTTGTAACCCACCTTATGAAATATTCTCAGCGTGACTGTTACAACAGTTTCATTGGTTGATCTTACCACGAGGTGTTGCCAAAAGCCCCAAGTAGGCATACAATATAGTTAATTCGGGGAACCTACAGAGGACTGAAAATACCCTTGTATGAGATATTCGAACCTGGGACCTTTGACCTGGGGTGCCAATTCGTGTGAGAAGGTGTAATTTTCAGCTACTATATTGCCACTCCTCCCACCACCCTCTACCACAGTTACTAATGTCATTGGCGACACCGTCCAGGATGAATCCTATGAAGGAATGTGCTGTTGTTGTTTATAACTGGTCCACCTACAGGATGACTTTAATATGGGCCTTTTTTTTAGCAACGCGTCTTACTACCCGTCCGGGTTATACGCCTATGTACTAATTACGCTTATGGTTTTAAGGATGAGGATGGTTATATTTATAGGAAGTGTACCCGCATTTGCGTGGAGGTATATAGTGTAAAAACATTTAGGAAAAACCACCCTCAGTATACCTGAACGAGATTCGAACCTAGGTCTTCCCCATAATTGGCGGTCTAGTCTTCTGCGAGAGTAGCGACTTAAACCATTCGAACACCAAAGCGGGTGCTACATATTTTATTTCGATATAATTATTATTATTATTACTATTAGCACCTCGTCTTACTACCCGTTCGGGTTATACGCACTTACTCTAATGTGTAATGGTAGGGTGATTGTGAGATGAAATGGAGGACCTACAGTTTAAAGTGGAATCCGAACCACGGTGGAGGCCTGGCATTCCCCACATTCACAAGATGTCTTGTCAGAGGTGAAGGAAGGGTTTGGTAATCAGATAAATCTGTGCCGGGACCGAGGATTGAACCCCGGCCGCCAGCACAGAAGTCTGACTGACACCTTACCCCTAGAACCACCAGGTCATCGTTGAGATAATTAAAAACCCTTTTAAAATGCGTCGGTGCCTATTTGTCAGAGAAAGACGCCGCCTGGAACAGAACTACAAGTCCCGGATACTGCAGACGAAAGCGATGGTGAAGCAAGCCATCGGTCCGGCCATCGAGTCCCACATGTCGAGGATCAGGGCGTCGAACGAGAGACTCCAGCTGCGGGTGCACGAGCTGACCAGGCGGCAGACGAGACTGAACGCCGACCGGAAGTTGGCCAAGAGATGCTACGTCGAGCTGAGAGGCTTCAATGATATGTGGACCAAGAGGGAGAGAGGTCCGGGCAGATGCGAGCCTATCACCGCCCCGTCAGAGTGTCTCGGAGAATGGGAGGGGGTTGAAACAACCCCGGGACATCTAGAGGGTGGCCTTAGAAAGGTGAACACGCTTCCGGACTTGACGTATTCCTGGGGGACGTTATCTCAAATTAAAAAAGAAACATAGCTATACTTCACACAATGAAAATCTATAATTTATTTATTTACGAAGTGTTAAAATAAAATAAATATTTAAACTGTTTGGTTTTATTAAAAACGAAAACTTTACTTTGTTACGCTATATTATTATTATTATTATTATTATTAGCACCACGTCTTACTACCCGTTCGGGTTATACGCATTTACGCTAATGTGTAATGGTAGGATGATTGTGAGATGAAATGGAGGACCTACAGTTTAACGTGGAATCCGAACCACGGTGGAGGCCTGGCATTCCTCACATTCACAAGATGTCTTGTCAGAGGTGAAGGAAGGTTTTGGTAAGCAGATAAATCTTTGCCGGGACCTAGGATTAAACCCCGGCCGCCAGCATAGAAGTCTCACACCTTACCCCTAGACCACCAGGTCACCTGTTACGCTATAAAATTATATATTTATTCGAGTGGTCTTGAGATGATCACCGTTGTATCTGGTCCAGACAAGCTCCCAACGCACCCCAGACTGATCACACGCTCTGTGATGGGTGCCAGGTAACCTCATCATTAAGTGATCCTCCATGATTGCTCAACGAGATCCTGACTAGAGGCATTGTTAATTAACATGTATATCGCAATATATATTCTACACGGAGCGTTTGGTCGATCCGGCTCTGTGCGCGTGGAATGGGGAAATGTCGAGCTCTCCTGCGTCACTAGATTATTTGTGACCTGCTTCATTGGCTTATTCGGCCTGCTTATGATCTTCTTCGACCAGATTCTTTCACTTCTTTAACTATCTTCTTTCGCTTCATCAGCCAGTTTTTTCCCCTTCTTCGATCAGCTTCCATAATCACTTCTTCAACCAGCGTCTATCAATTCTTTAACTAGCTTCTTTCACTTCTTTGACCAGCTTCTTTCTCTAGTCAACATAAATATTTTATAATTTGCGTAAATCTTTTTTGGCCATAGTAAATAAAATATTGCTTCAGTAGATACGTCTAGTTTAATTCTTTACAGATGGTGATATCAACAGTTCTTGGATATATGTCAAGGGCGTGGCGAAATTTGACAAAAAAAACTTTCTCTTCATATTAAAAGTGTCTGTTCAAATGTTACTGTGCCCTTGAGAGATATCCAACAATTGTTGATATCACTGTATGTATTATTATTAGCACCGCGTCTTACTACCCATTCAGGTTATATGCACTTACGCTAATGTGTAATGGTAGGGTGATTGTGAGATGAAATGGAGGACCTACAGTTTAACGTGGAATCCGAACCACGGCGGAGGCCTGGCATTCCCCACATTCACAAGATGTCTTGTCAGAGGTGAAGGAAGGGTTTGTTAATCAGATAAACCTGTGCCGGGACCGAGGATTGAACCCCGGACGCAAGCATAGAAGTCTGACACCTTACCCCTAGACCACCAGGTCACCGCAACACTATATGTAGAACATTAAATTACACGTATATATTTAAGCAATATTATATTTAATTTTTTGCTATGAAAGGGTATTTATCTAAAAAAAGGCACAAAAATGTACAGGCCTGAAGTAGCGTTTCCATCCATCCCACTTTAAAGTGTTTCTTGAATGACATATCGGCGGGGAGTGGAGGGGGGGTGAGGCTGGTGCCATAAACACGTGTTTATTGAAACTGTCGATAAGACTTTACACTCCCCCCCCCCACTCCCTTTTCCACCCTGAGTCCTCGGCAGACGTTTCAGAAGAAGTGGGGTTTTTTTAGAAGCTAAGTGTTTGCCAACAACAACAAAAAATCTTTATCTCGGGAAATGTTTGGGAAATATCTCAATATTCTTTTTTTTTGGGGGTCCTATTCAAACGCGACCTTTTGAAAAATATCGCCCGTAAATACGGTCCAAACAACTTCTCTCTTACTTTTAGACAGGATTGTTAGAAACTCGCAGCGGTGAACAGGGGGTCTTGGGTGACCGGCTCACATCACACTTGGTTATCATCGATGAGGATATCTAGGCTCGGATTCCAACCATCTTTGTTCCTCCAGATGTAAATTTTAAATTAACTAAACTATTTTTTTATAGATATTGTTGCTATCCATAGAAAGTGACATCGGTATGTAACATGATTTGACGTATGAATACTTAAATGAAGCTCTAGTAATATACCAAGGACCCACTTCACTGATCTAATGTTGATGACGGGGAAATAAGGATTCTAAACTCAATACTGTGGTTGTTTTAACCCCTAAATCGTTTTCTCTCTTTCTCTCTCTCTCTCCACGCAATTACGGATGCCCTTCTCCTACATTAAACCTTCCTCATTCCTAACACATTATCGAGATAAATACATAATCGTACAACACGTACGGGTGGTAAGACGCGGTGATAAAAAAAAACCTTTTCAAACCACCAGATAAGGTTCTTACTTTGATAATTGGACTGTAGGTACAAATTAAATGCACACTAACACATTTAAAGGGTTCCAGATATATTGGAACTGTGTGTACTTGTAAAAACCAGATTATTTAAAGAGCCTAGCAAAAAAAAAAGAAGGGGGTCAAAAATTTGAATGGTTATACAATAAACGATTTAATTTCTTTATCTAAAATAATAATAATAGGATTTACTCAAAACTAAAACAGGGTCACTAGGTCTTTGGACCACAATAACGGCAAGTTTAGCTTCCCTAGTACCTCGCTTACGTTAGCACAAACGAAACTGGGACCCGAACCAAATTCTCTAAAAATGGACTATATTTGGAACAAGATTCTTACTAATCAAACGAAAAGAGAATATGAATTTAATTATTTTTCTTACAAATTAGTGTTAATAATTTTTATGACGTATGCCATATACACTCCATTTACTGTGAAAGGTAGCAGTCTTACCTTGATAACTTACACTATGGCCCTATCTTATGAGCTAAACAATAATGAAAACTTGCTAAGTAAGTTTGCAACCTTTCAGCGCACACGGAGTGTACACGTGTCAAGCTTCAACTTTAACAGACTGTCTAAAACTGTAAGAAAACATCAGTTTTATGGCGATGAAATTCCATAAAATATTTATACACAACCAAAAATTTGATCGTTTTCTGTAAAAACTGGAAATAGCTTTTTTTTTTGTAAACAATATCAGAAAAAAAAGTTTATTTATTTTATTTATATCCATGCAAAACCAAACGATTTACGAAATACGCCATTTACAAATTAGTTATTCGGCAATAAAAAAAGTAATCAAATGTTTGTCATAATATAAAGCAAGTAGAAAGTTTTGGACATAAAAATAAATTTTTATCTACTTTTTTTTTACATGCCTGAAAAACTGCGAGGCTATTAACGAAATCACAACAGAGCTGATGAAAAACATGAAGCAATTGTCTTTGTTTCCCGCCTCATGAAATAATACTAATGGCTACATACAGTAGCCCCATGGCTTCTTTGGTGCTGACTGACAGCTCACAGCTGACTTCTGACAGTCAACATTAGGTATATGCCTAAATTTTGACTGTCAGAAGTGACAGCTGCTAAACACATGTTTTTGCAGATCATCTGGTTCGGTGTAGGGATACGTAATTTGCTGTGGTAACTTTTTAAAGCTGTGAACTGTCAGTCAGCACCAAAGAAGCCACGGGGCTACTGTATATCTGTACCTCATTTTTCGAAAAGATTGGCCGGTACTAATGAACCATTGCCCAGGGGACGCCCGAATGTACTAATTATACATCCTTTCCGTGGAGGCTCCTTACATGTCCCGATGAGATGAGGTGATGGTGATAGTGAGTATGATGGTGATAGTGAGTATGAGGGTGATAGTGAGTATGAGGGTGATAGTGAGCATGATGGTGATAGTGAGCATGATGGTGATAGTGAGTATGATGGTGATAGTGAGTATGAGGGTGATAGTGAGTATGAGGGTGATAGTGAGTATGAGGGTGATAGTGAGTATGATGGTGATAGTGAGTATGATGGTGATAGTGAGTATGATGGTGATAGTGAGTATGATGGTGATAGTGAGTATGAGGTTGATAGTGAGTATGAGGGTGATAGCGAGTATGAGGGCGTGGAACCAGTGGGAACTATTAAACCTAACTTCATACTAATTAACCAAACCCTGTTGCACATGAGAATTATTCCACTTTCAAGAAAAATCCCCCTGTACAAGCCGGTAATCGAGCCCGAAACCTCTAGGTCGGCAGCCGGATGCTCTAACCACTATACAACGAGGGCATTTCCTTACGAAAGGTAATGGCGGTTTTTACCATAGTCACGTGACTCTTAAGTGATAGTAAAACACTTTTAAACAATTTAAAAACTTTTTTTGTGGTTAACATCGATAACTTCTATATAACCCACTTCGGTGGCTGCCTGGTCAAACGCGCTACTCCCGCAGTAGACTAGACTGCCAACCACGGGGAGAACGAGGTTCAAATCTCGGTCGGGTGTACTGAGGTATATTTACAAAAGGTTTTCCCCTCTTCTTCCATGGAAATGTGGCTATATGTTCTCTAAATATTGCCTTCATAGTCCCTAAAAAACATTAGCATATAACCCGAATGGATAGTAAGACGTAGTGTTAAAAAATTAATATATATATATATATATTAAAATTGTTCTAATAACTCTTATAACTGTCAACCAAGTTGCTCTTATCTATCTCATATTGTAATTGCGAAACTAGTGCTGTCGTGCGGGAACAAGTCGCAGTACGTGTACCAGTTAACCCAGACCAACCACGAACTTATTGGTGCTGCCATCTACCGGCTGCGACCCTGGACCGTCAAGACGGACGTAAGGAATCAACTCTTTGACTACCTGCTGGGCGTCTTCCGGAGTTCGGGGGCTGTAGGCTAGGTAGTCGTCTGTCTCCTTGAGGAACACGCCGGCCGCGTAGTTGGGTCTGTTCACGTCGAAAGATTCTCTCCCCAGCCTGTGCGTCTGGAACCCTGAGACGAGGTAGTCGTAGAAGGCGTCCAGTGTCGCTGTACAGCTTGGTCTGGTCCAGGGTGGCGAAGGTCGAGCCGATGTTCATCTCCTGCTCCTCGAAGGTCGCCCCTCGGTATCGCCTTAGGTCAACGCATTGGCATACCTGGGGGGGAGGAGGAGGAGGACGATAGGAGCCCGTGAGACACAGGCAGTGTCGTGTCGTGGAGTGTTGCCAGGGTAAGCAAGGCTGGTTACAGATTCTCCCACACTCTGGCCCTGTTTGACCAATCAGTATTTGTTATTCATGGCTCACTTGGAAAAGTATTGATGAATTCTGGCCTAAAGGACCTTTTTGAAAATACTAACTTTTTGTGGTCGACATTGATAATATTTTACTACATTTCATCTATTCAATCTTGAGAAGAAGAACCACTTTTTTTAAACTCAAAATAGTAATAGGAATTAAACTCTCCTAGCAAGTTAAGCTCAACATTGTTTTAGTTTGGCATTAAGCATCTCATCTACAGAATAAGTCAAACGTAACATGTTTTTTAATAATACTTAACGTTAAAATATACTAATAGCTAAACCTCAAGCTTGTCGTAATTATTATTTAAAGGAAGGTTTTCTCCGAAGCTAGTGTTTGAAATTTTTGAAACTTTTGGACCAAAACGTTTGATCAAATTTTTATCATAGTCTCACTGCACATATGAGCTATACGCATATGCACTAATTAAGTTAATGTGTTCAAGATGAAGAAGGTTGAATTTAAAGGAAATGTACCTAGATTTGAGTGAAGGTATAGAGGAAGCCCATTTAGAAAATAAAACTTCGTTAGTCATAGTTAGGATTTGATCAGGGTAATTTAAGTCACCGGCAAATAGTACTATACAAGACCAACTCCTAGGTCCGCGTACCCACCTGTACGGACCATAGCATTATCACTTCAGATGGTTTAATGTGAGTGTACACGTGTCATGTGAGCTGAAGACATGAGTAAAAAAGTGTCAACTATCTTCAAACTCATAATGGCGAACATGTGGACTATATGTCAGACTGACCAACATTGACTGTCACATGTGATGTGGCCGCAGGTCTTATGGAGAAGATCCTTTCTTATCTTTCTTTCTCTCTCTTGTTGCTAAATATCCTTGCTATCAGTTATCACGGAAGTTGGTGTTCTGGGGGTAAAAGGGATAAATTGGCAACATCAACGAACTAGTGTTGCAAAATTTGTCTTGCATTTAAGAGACGTTGGACCACATGAGAACCAGATAATGAAAACTCTGGTTCTCAATAGTTACCTTACAGTATTTCTATATATACAACGTGGTATGGTTAACAAACTAATTGGAGATAATTATTTTAATCTCTGATGAATGTACTGGGAATGGTTTCACCTTGAAGATTTCGCCCGTATACTTCCACGAAATACGGGAACATTACCTCATAAATTATACTTTCGTAATCCCTACCCCATTAGTATTATTATATCCGTGTCGTAACGAATAGTTTATAAGACGCAGAGGTAAAAATAACTTTTGAAGATAGCCTTTTCGTATCAGATTCACGACGGAATCCTTTAAACAGCCTTGAAGATTAAGGAAATCAGTCAAGACAATGATCTGACAGACAGATCCAAGTTACTGGACATCCTGGAATGTCCAGTATGTTTAGACTCCATGAGGTCCTCCATATTACAGGGTCTCGACAGCCACAGCTTGTTCCAGAACTGAAAGAAGAAACTGCAATCTTGTCTGACGTGCAGATAGTCCTTCGTTACCATCAGGAACCTGATAGCGGAGAAGCTCTCAGAAATCTTAGGGCGCTTCTCTCTGAACAGAGTGCTAGGTTGTCAATAGAAGTTAGCCCCGGACATGTGACGTCACGAGGTGAGATGCCCCTTGAAACCAGTGCAAGGTGAAAAGGATAATGAGTATGGGTGTAAGGTGGGATTACTACTACTGGATGGGGAACTTTTGGCACCCGTAGAAAGTTTCCGCAAGCATAAAATCGTCGAGACAAATGTTGATGTAGATAAATTACTATGACACAGTGACCACCTCGATAAATCCTTAGTGGGCCTTGTTCTGGATTCAAGAGCAACGCTGCCCACAAGAGAAGGTCCTGTTCAAGGTCATCCAGTACGTAGGACTTCTAAAGTACGTCAAGAGGTACTCGTACGCGGTCACTGCCCCGAGTGATGACATCTCGAAGATGAAACTATCGTTACAGACAGTGGTGGCCGGTGATGAATTTGACAGGAAGAATATATTTACGTTTCGCAATTGTTTCTTCCTCGACTACGGTGCACTTTCCCACTTTGTTGAGGATGGAAACCTTATCATTTATGTCTCCACAAAACTATTCAAGTAATGGCCCGGGTATCAGCGTGTTCCAATTTGTGAAAAACTCCAAGAGGAACATGGGATCAATGTATCTATCTATCTATCTATCTATCTATCTATCTATCTATCTATCTATCTATCTATCTATCTATCTATCTACAACTTCCAGAACAGTAAGTTCGGAGCCGATGCCTTAGTCAACTACTAGAGAGGAATTGTGGTACAAAAAAGGGTTTAAAATCAAATATTTGTTCTCAACATTGATACATTTAATTAGTCTATGATCATTAAAAATAATTGTGTGATTATAATATCCCCATCAAACTAGAAATTAATGGCGATATTATAATGAACCCGTTTATTAATTGCGAATAAGTTTGGGACCTGATTCAGCCTTACCTGTCCTACCCTACCTCGTTATTGACAATAGCATGTCCTTGTATCCATGCTACATTACACCCTTGGATGTCGTTAATGCGGTTAAATAGCCGAGTTCATTTGGATGTGCTGTTACAGATGTAATTCCAAGATTTATATTTAAAGGTTGCGCCAACATTCTTAGTCCACTGTCGGATTTTCTTCAGCACTAGCCTGTCAAATGAAACTTTCCCTCTTAAGATGGAAGCAATCTGTTGTTTTATCTATTTATGTTATTATTATTATTAGCACCGCGTCTTACTACCCGTTCGGGTTATACGCACTTACGCTAAGGTAGGGTGATTGTGAGATGAAATGAAGGACCTACAGTTTAACGTGAGATCCGAACCACGGTGGAGGCCTGGCATTCCCCTCCCCACATTCACAAGATGTCTTGTCAGAGGTGAAGGAAGGGGGTTTGGTAATCAGATAAGTCTGTGCCGGGACCGAGGATTGAACCCCGGCCGCCAGCATAGAAGTCTGACACCTCACCCCTAGACCACCAGGTCACCCTTTAGCATCATTTTAACCTAACAAAACTTTATTCACAATTCTTTTTTGCGGACCATTTACAACATTTTATATTATGCACTTTTAAATGTTTAAAAGAGATGTTTTATTTATTTATTCAAACCTGCTTTGATAAAGTGTTTACAATAGTTGAGAAATAAATATAATTTTAATGGTCCTCAAGTATACAATCGTTGTCACACGGTTCAAGGTGTCCGTCTCCCTACAAAGTGGGTTACTGGTGATGGGGAGGTCAAAGCTCTAATATCGTCAAAAGGTGCACCGAAGATGGTTTCCCCAAATGTGATTTTATAACCATGGCTCCCCCAACTCACTAATTCGGGGTTATTTCCTCAAAACTACCCTTTAAATAAGTTTATAGTTCAATTACAAAATGTAATAGTAAATGAAATGATACTACACATTTACAAATACTTTCTTACATATTATATATATAATATAGTGGATCTTGGACAGTTATTGAATCTGAGCGTTAAAATTACTTACTTTATAGCATTAAGAACTCTAGAGCTCATTTCCCTACTTACAAAATTACGCAACATATCCCTATATTGAACTAGTTCTGTCCAGTCCACCTCATTACACCCTGTGACCATCTTGAGCTAGTTCTGTCCAGTCCACCTCATTACACCCTATAACTCTCTTGAGCTAGTTCTGTCCAGTCCACCTCATTACACCCTGTGACCATCCTGAGCTAGTTCTGTCCAGTCCACCTCATTACATCCTGTGACCATCTTGAGCTAGTTATATCCAGTCCACCTCATTACATCCTGTGACCATCTTGAGCTAGTTCTATACAGTCCACCTCATTACACCCTGTGACCATCTTGAGCTAGTTCTGTCCAGTCCACCTCATTACACCCTGTGACCATCCTGAGCTAGTTCTGTCCAGCCCATCTCATTACATCCTGTGACCATCTTGAGCTAGTTATATCCAGTCCACCTCATTACATCCTGTGACCATCTTGAGCTAGTTATATCCAGTCCACCTCATTACATCCTGTGGCCATCTTGAGCTAGTTCTATCCAGTCCACCTCATTACATCCTATTCCTAACTTGAACCACTCCAATATATTATACTACCATCTACGTCTAGGTCTTCTCAGTGTTCTCTTTCCATTCGGTTTGCGAGTCAATGCTTTAAACCATGTTCTAGACGCTCCGATTCACGCTGCATGTCCAGCCTACCGTCATCCACAAAACTTGATCACCCTAACAATTTATTGTGATGAATATAAGGTATGCAAATAATCATTATGTAGCCCCCTCCCACTCTCCAATAACTTAATCCCTTTTTACATCGTCCTAAGCATCCTATTTTCGAACATCCTAAGTTAGTTTAACACCAAGTATTAATAATAATAATAATAATAATAATAATAATAATAATAATAATATTTATCACCGCGTCTTACTACCCGTTAGGGTTACACATTTTAAGAACTAATTACTCTAATGGATTAGGAATTGGGAAAGTTGAATTAGAGGAAGTGAATTCGCATTTGCGGGGAGGGAGAGTGGAAAACCATTTAGGAAAAACCACCCCCAGTTCACCCGACCGAGATCCGAACCTCGATCTCCCCGTCCTCAGCAGTCGAGCTCAACTCGACTAGCGCGTTAGCCAACTACGCCACCGAGGCGGGTATATTTTTAATAAATGTCGACGTTTCATGACCCCCTAAAACAAAAAAAAAAGTTGTTTTCGAAATGCCATCTGTCTGTCTGTCTGTCTGTATATCGGGCTAGAGCCGAAACAATTTTAACGATTAGGCTACAACTTGGTATTTGGGGTTTTCATAAGGTGCCCCCGATAGTTTTTTTTTTGAATTATACATCAAGCCTTAAAATTAAGGGTAGTTAACTGAAGGGCAAAAAGAGAGAAAAAAAATCTATTTTCTCTAAATTCGCTATGTATATCTGGATTAAATTTTAAATCTAGACACTGTTCATAAATACAAATAAGATGTCAATTCTAATTTTATCATGAAAATGAATTTGGGGGTACTTTACACGGGGTAAATTCTCAAATTTTCATCATTTCTCAGCAACTATCGTTTTATCATTACTAAGTTGTAGTGATATTAACTATAGCAAACCTTTTATTTGAAATAGTTTTTTTTATAAAACCAATAGTTTCTGTGCTATAAGAGATGTATATATATATATATATATATATATATACACACTTTTATTAATTCAGGTCTTTGAACATGAATTTGATTATTATGTTCTTTGGTGGACAAAGATGTTTCTCTTTTCTCAGTTTTTCTGCAACAGTGTTTCTAGTTCCTAATGCCATAAAGTAAGTAACAGTGTATAATATTTCATTTACGATCTTTGGTGTGTTGTTTCTACAACAATGTATACAACTACTATTTTCTTTCACAAATCTTACAAGTTTTTAGTAATTGTCTCTTTTAAAGATAAAAGCGAGAAAAGGTCTGTTCGATGCACCGTGCAGTTTTATTTTTCAGTTCCTTGAATCAAAGAATTTTAGGAAGCGCTGATGTAATCTAATTCAAGAACGACGCCTGAGACGCCATGATATTATATCGAAGTCCCGGGCTGCTTAGAACCAGCCAGTACATTAAGAACATACTCTATATAATTATAAACAAAATAATCGTCCATAATAAACATCACTCCTTCAGGACTAACTCAATATAGGTGGTATGGGTATAGGTCAGTGCTTAGGTTGTACTGACATTGGGTTCATGCGCATGCGTCAGAGTACACTGACGCAGGTAATGAGACCTCCTGGGAGTCTCCTGACCTTTCAACTTTGAACTGGTCTCGCTCGGTCTAGGTTTGAACCAATATCGCCTCTCTGAGAGTGATGGGGTTTTCCGGGGAACGGAGGAAGATAAATTACAAGAAGAAAACAGAGATGACAGATTTATATGAGGGTTAGTACAGTCTACTGGCTGAGTGGTTATAGAGGAAGACTGTAGCTTTGTGGTTAGTACAGTCTACTGGCTGAGTGGTCAAAGAAGAGGACTGTAGCTTTGTGGTTAGTACAGTCTACTGGCTGAGTGGTCAAAGAGGAGGACTGTAGCTTTGTGGTTAGTACAGTCTACTGGCTGAGTGGTCAGAGAGGGGGACTGTAGCTTTGTGGATAGTACAGTCTACTGGCTGAGTGGTCAGAGAGGGGGACTGTAGCTTTGTGGTTAGTACAGTCTACTGGCTGAGTGGTTATAGAGGAAGACTGTAGCTTTGTGGCTAGTTCAGTCTACTGGCTGAGTGGTTATAGAGGAAGACTGTAGCTTTGTGGTTAGTACAGTCTACTGGCTGAGTGGTCAGAGAGGGAGACTGTAGCTTTGTGGTTAGTACAGTCTACTGGCTGAGTGGTTATAGAGGAAGACTGTAGCTTTGTGGTTAGTTCAGTCAACTGGCTGAGTGGTCAGAGAGGGAGACTGTAGCTTTGTGGTTAGTACAGTCTACTGGCCGAGTGGTTATAGAGGGGGACTGTAGCTTTATGGTTAGTACAGTCTCCTGGCTGAATGGTCAGAGAGGGGGACAGTAGCTTTGTGGTTAGTACAGTCTACTGGCTGAGTGGTCAGAGAGGGGGACTGTAGCTTTGTGGTTAGTACAGTCTACTGGCTGAGTGGTTATAGAGGAAGACTGTAGCTTTATGGTTAGTACAGTCTACTGGCTGAGAGGTCAGAGAGGGGGACTATAGCTTTGTGGTTAGTACAGTCTACTGGCTGAGAGGTCAGAGAGAAGGACTGTAGCTTTGTGGTTAGTACAGTCTACTGGCTGAGAGGTCAGAGAGAAGGACTGTAGCTTTGTGGTTAGTACAGTCTACTGGCTGAATGGTCAGAGAGGGGGACTATAGCTTTGTGGTTAGTACATTATCATGTCTCGGTGGCTACGAAGGTTGGTACTAAGCTGTTTGCAATAAAATAGGTTTTTTGTATTTCCCTTTGTACTGTGATCTTTTCATCAATCTTGTATTCAATCCAATTCAAGTGAACATTTTTCTGACTAGAAGAGTTCAGCGGAGGCCCTCTTGATTCTCACCGAAGGAACGCCTTACTCGGGTCTATTTTAACAACCCCGAACTGACTAAGGGGCAAGCTCGTCTGGTCTATTTTGCCAATGACGCAGAGATTCTGGCCACCAACTCCAGAAGGATGCACTCAGGGAAGGCTGTTTACAAAATGGTTCTCCACTATTCCTCCATGCAAATGGGGGCACCTATCTTCTAAGTTCTAGCGTACTCATCCCTATTCCACCAGTGTAGTTAATTAGCATACAGACCGGATGGGTGGTAAGACGTGATGAAAAGGTACTTAAAAATGACTGTTTTTATTAGCACCGCGTCTTACTACCCGTTCAGGTTACACGCCTATGTATCAATTACATTAATATGTTGGGGATTGGGAGGGTTGAATTTGAAAGAAAGTATACCCGCATTTGCATAGAGGGAGAGTGAAAAGCAATTTTGGAAATACTAGCCTCAGTACACCCGATAGGGATCTAACCCAGATTTTTCCATCTTAGGCAGTCTAGTCAATTGTGAGAGTAGCGCCTTAGACCATATGGCTACCGAAGCGGGTCATATAAACGACTGGGGTATTGTCTGGTAGTTTAGGTTTGTAGTTTATTTATAAATTATCTCAACAATAGCCAGGCTCTTTGTTTGGACAATGATTAACCACTATTAGGATGTCTTTGATTCGAATCCTGACTGGATACCAGCATTCATAAGAAAAATGTGCGACAGGAGTTGTTCAGAGCTCACTCCAAGTTCGGCTCCAGCCTCGAATATTCTCAGTCTTACGTCTAAACAAATGGAGATAATTGGAAATAAAATAAGTGAACGTATTGAGATAGCCGGTTGTTTCTCCAAGGAGGTGATGACACCCCTCCTCCTCTACAAGTCGCGGGGGCAGGGGGAGGAAAGCGCGAGAGCAATGCTGGAACGGAAGACACTTTCTCAGACGGGGGACACCCCTTATATCGTTCTAGTGACAACACCTTCGAGAAACAGATACAAAAACACCGGATAGTTCAGTAACACGTGCTATAAGACACCTTCGAGAAACAGATACAAGAACACCGGATAGTTCAGTAACACGTGCTATAAGACACTTTCAAGAAACAGATACAAAAACACCGGATAGTTCAGTAACACGTGCTATAAGACACCTTCAAGAAACACCTGAAAGAAGACCGGATAGTTCAGTAGCACGTGTTATAAGACACCTTCAAGAAACACCTGAAAGAACACAGGATATTTCGGTATCACGTGCTATAAGACACCTTCAAGAAACACCTGAAAGAACACCGGATAGTTCAGTAACACGTGTTATAAGACACCTTCAAGAAACACCTGAAAGAACACCGAATAGTTCAGTAACACGTGCTATAATACACCTTCGAGAAACAGATACAAAAACACCGGATAGTTCAGTAACACGTGCTACAAGACACCTTCAAGAAACAGATACAAGAACACCGGATAGTTCAGTAACACGTGCTACAAGACACTTCAAGAAACACCTGAAAGAAGACCAGATAGTTCAGTAACACGTGCTACAAGACACTTCAAGAAACAGATACAAGAACACCGGATAGTTCAGTAACACGTGCTACAAGACACCTTCAAGAAACACCTGAAAGAAGACCGGATGTTTCATAGACACATGCTAAGCTAACACTTAACCCAACCCCATTCTAGTATTGCAAGAAAAATATCGATAGCTTCATGAATTGATAATTAATGAAATAGTAAGTGAATATTTTAATTAGAAAGTCTTATTTTTTAGGCGTTTGTATTTACGAAAATTAAGATATTTTATTCTTATGTACTTATAATGTTTACACCTACATTATCTAGTTACAATAACTACATTTTTCGCGCTACTTTATAATGATTCCTCTACTTTACATTAAATCGCTAGAAGTAATACCAATCTTAAAATTAGGGGCTAGCTATGTTTCTGGCTCGAGTCTTAAATGACGCGGTCTGGACTGATTATCAAACTGTCGGTGTGTCGGTTTGAAAATATTA
The DNA here is from genome assembly GCA_902141385.1 of Timema californicum. NCBI lineage: Eukaryota > Metazoa > Arthropoda > Insecta > Phasmatodea > Timematidae > Timema > Timema californicum. The sequence goes on along the minus strand of CABFOW010001109.1, from coordinate 26,784 downwards.
CAAAGCCAATAATATTAATCATAAACCAATTATTAAAATAAATGCTACGACACAATTATACAGTTTTTTTAAATCATATTCGTGTATTAAAGGGAACACCTCGATATGCGAGAAATTACCGCGCAGGCGTTCAGCTCTAACGCAATATTTAAATTATACGATGGTCTGTGACCTGGCGGTCTAGGGGTAAGGTGTCAGACTTCTGTACTGGTGGCCGGGGTTCAAACCTTGGTCCCGGCACAGATTTATCTGATTACCAAACCCTTCCTTCACCTCTGACAAGACATCTTGTGAATGTGGGGAATGCCAGGCTTCCACCGTGGTTCGGATTCCAGGTTAAACTGTAGGTCCTCCATTTCATCTCACAATCACCCTACCACTACACATTAGCGTAAGTGCGTATATCCCGAACGGGTAGTAAGACGTGGTGCTAGTAATACTAATAATAATGATAATAATAATAATAATTATACGATGCGTTATTTAAAAAAATGGTTCACGCCAAAATAAAGTCGAAAATAATATTCCAACAGGGCTTATTTTTCTCTTAAGAACCCTATGGCTTACATTTTATTTATAGAAACAAATGTATGAAAATGTGACATAGCTCATTTTTATCTACTTGTTAATCATATTTGCGGAGCTATGAGACTAGCCTTCATGATAAAGGGCGCTAGATTTACTCTTCCTCTAACAAATACAGTAATGTTTTGAAAGGCTCACAACAGGAAATGTTAAGATATTTGAAAACTAGCAGTGAGCCTTCCTCTTTATCTTGAAAATTTTCTTTCCTCTCTATCTCTTTTATTGACTTGACAAATGATTGCTCTAAGTGAAGGGTGAAAGGGAGAGTAAGCTAAGAAAGACTAGAGGAATGGTTTCAGAAAAGATACAGACCAGGGTTTCAGTAAATTACACTTAAGAAAGTTTCCTCAGAAAAACAAACACATATTTTTAATCACTATAAACACGCTTAATATAAAGGCCTACATTTTAAACAAAATGGTTCAACTCAATAAAAAACAAAACATTCAAATTTTCATAGCAAAATTTTTAAAGCTGTTTAAAAAAGTTACCCGCCTCGGTGGCGTAGTTGGCTAACGCGCTTGTCGTGTTGAGCTCGGCTGCTGAGGACGGGGAGATCGAGTTTCGAATCTCGGTCGGGTGCAATGGGAGTGGTTTTTCCTAAATGGTTTTCCACTCTCCATCCACGCAAATGTGGGTTCACTTCCTCTAATTCAACCTTCCCAATTCCTAGTACATTAGAGTAATTAGTACTTAAAGCGTATAACCCGAACGGGTAATAAGACGCGATGCTAAATATTTAAAAAAAA
>CABFOW010001109.1:15000-23612 GCA_902141385.1 Timema californicum | reverse complement strand
TATTATTATTATTATTAGCACCGCGTCTTACTACCCGTTCGGGTTATACGCATTTACGCTAATGTGTAATGGTAGGGTGATTGTGAGATGAAATGGAGGACCTACAGTTTAACGTGGAATCCGAACCACGGTGGAGGCCTGGCATTCCTCACATTCACTAGATGTCTTGTCAGAGGTGAAGGAAGGGTTTGGTAATCAGATAAATCTGTGCCGGGACCGAGGATTGAACCCCGGCCGCCGGCATAGAGGTTTAACACCTTACCCTTAAACCGCCAGGTCACCGCAAAATAAAATAAAATTGGAACGTTTGAGATCTTTGTTTCAGTTTAGGAACGATGACTTAAAAACTGAATTAAATTAGACGATATAGTTTTGGCACCACGTCCGTTCTGGCTATACGTAGATGATCTAACCACTTGAATGTGCTAGGATGGATACACGTTTAGCTCAAGAGGTAGTGCACCCAAACGGGTAGTAAGATGCGGTGCTAAACAAAATAGATGCAATAAAAATAAATCATATTTATTACAACAAACTGTACTGTCTCCCAATCCTATTAAACTAAGAGACACACAGGTCTCTTGTCACTAGAACAAAGTGTACTTCTCCCAGTCCTATGAGACACACAGGTCTCTTGTCACTAGAACAAAGTGTACTTCTCCCAGTCCTATGTAAAACACAGGTCTCTTGTCACGAGAACAAAGTGTACTTCTCCCAGTCCTATGAGACACACAGGTCTCTTGTCACGAGAACAAAGTGTACTTCTCCCAGTCCTATGAGACACACAGGTCTCTTGTCACGAGAACAAAGTGTACTTCTCCCAGTCCTATGAAACACACAGGTCTCTTGTCACGAGAACAAAGTGTACTTCTCCCAATCCTATGAGACACAGGTCTCTTGTCACTAGAACAAAGTGTACTTCTCCCAGTCCTATGAGACACACAGGTCTCTTGTCACGAGAACAAAGTGTACTTCTTCCTGTCCTATGAAACACACAGGTCTCTTGTCACGAGAACAAACTGTATCTCTCCCTGTCCCATGAAACCAAGAGACACGCTGGTCTCCCTATATAACTCCTGCCAAGGAGAAGATATTCTCCAGTTATGGAAATGTCTGTTTCCTCCGTAGACTGACGCCTCTCTCAAGGACAGACGGGGTAAGGGGGAAGGGAGGTGCACATCAGAACAGACGGGAGGATAAGTCGACGTCACAGGGGAAAAGTCGATAGAGTCGTGATGATATTCTTCTCTTAACACCGCGTCTTACTACGCGTTAGGATTATATGCGTCTGTACTAAATACCCTGATGGTTTTAGGAAATTAGGAGGTTATATTTATAGGAAGTGTACCCGGATTTGCGTGTTGGAAGAGTGGAATACCACTTTCAATAAACTCAAGTGAGATTCGAAACTCAATCTCTACGTCATCGGTAGTGTAGTCTACTGCGATAGTAGCGCGTTAGACCATGCGGACACCAAGGCGGATGTGTGGTAAATTTTATTTTGAAAAATAAAATGCAACAACTCGAAGACAGAGAGGTTTAATATTGTACAACCCACTTCGGTGGCCTCATGGCCTAAGGCGTCGCTCTCACAATAGGCTGGACTGCCGATGAGGGGGAGAACTTGGTTAGTATCCCGGTAGGTTGCTCTGAGGGTTTTTTACCCAAAATGTTTTTCCACTATTCTTCCACGTAAATGCGGGTACACTTCCTTTAAATTCAACCTTAGTCATACCTTAGCATGATTAGTACCCAAGTGGGTGGTGGTTCAATCCTCGGTCCCGGCACAGATTTATCTGATTACCAAACCCCTTCCTTCACCTCTGACAAGACATCTTGTGAATGTGGGGAATGCCAGGCCTCCACCGTGGTTCGGATCCCACGTTAAACTGTAGGTCCTCCATTTCATCTCACAATCACCCTACCATTACACATTAGCGTAAGTGCGTATAACCCGAACGGGTAGTAAGACGCGGCGATAAAAAAAAAATTGACAAGAATATATGTTCTTCAAAATGGTAATTGTAAAACCTTGTCGCGCGTAGAAACATTATATACCCCCGTTAACTCGTGAGACAAATCACGCTAGAAAGGTTTTTATTTAGCGGACAGTGGCCCATAATTCAGCGTAACCCACTGAATGGGGATTTATGTTGGGAGTTACATCGCTGTGAACTATACAAGAATTTATTTGAAAACTCTCTAACACAGATTCGAAAACAATCAGTTCTCATTCACCAAAACAAGGTCACGAACAAATTTTTTTCTTTTTCTCTCAACCCTTTCACAAAATTAATCTCACTACTTTAATAGCAGTCGTACCACCCTACGGTTGGATCACTACGTGGCTTTGAAGGTGTACCAACCCTTTGGAAGCTAACAAGTACCTTTATTAATCAAATGAACCAAACTTGAAGAAGGGGAAAAAAAACCCAATAAAGATACGAGAATTTAATTAAATATTTCAAAGTGTTCTGATGAAATATTCTCTCCAATGACATTTAATGAAAGAAAATTTGCTTTTAAACATTTAATTTCAGCTAGATTATTATACATTCCACCAACTGAAATATTTCTGAGTAAATTATTTATACCAACATAACAAAGTTTAATTTTTTTTTAATATCGTAATTTTCTTTAAATAAATTGTACATAAACAGTTAAAAAGATATTAAAATTACATAATATTTAATGATTTACACATAAATATTGTTCTATTTATGGCCAAATAATTTGATTTCATCTCATTTGGTAATAAATGTCGTTTATTGAACTTTTTTTTCAACCCAACTCTACTCATTAACTTTATTAATATAATAATAATTTAGCACCGCGTCTTACTACCCGTTCGGGTTATACGCTTTAAGTACCAATTACTCTCATGGATTAGGAATTGGGAAGGTTGAATTAGAGGAAGTGAACCCGCATTTGCGTGGAGAGAGAGAGAGAGAGAGTAGAAAACCATTTAGGGAAAAACCACCCCCAGTTCACCCGACCGAGATTCGAACCTCGATCTCCCCGTCCTCAGCAGTCGAGCTTCAACATGACAAGCGCGTTAGCCAACTACGCCACCTGCCTTGGGTATTAATTTTATTAATGTGTCTGTATTGGTCATTACAGATATAAACTTGAAATGCACTTTTCATGAAATTTCTTATTTTTTTTTTGACTGTCTATTGTAGAGACAACACCAACTATCAGGACATAATATGCCAGGCTGGGGCAGGGAGTCAGATAATCTCAACTAATGACACACTCGGGTAAAGTTGGTGTCACTGGAATGGGCCAAAATTGCTAGGCCCACTTGCTATCGTTTCCAAGATAACCCCCCCTCCCCTTAACTATGATACATTCCCTGACAAAATTTTATACCCTAAAATATTACTAACTCTCACTGTACAATGACAATAGAGGTACACTCAATATTAAAAACACCTTTTCAAGGTAGTTAATATAATGAGGTCAAGCCGGGTGAGTGGGTAAGGACATACAAAACCCAAGGACCTCGTAATTGAGAATCTCGAGAACAAAGTAAGCGAGGACGTGCGAAATGTCACGACATTAATTTTTATTCTCGTCCAAACTTGAGCCCTCGCCCCCCCCCCCTCCCAATTTTTTTTTAACGCTTCGTGCCCGTTCATTACAGACCTGGATTCTTTTATCTCTGAGTCGAGTTCTTTCTTTGTTCGTAAGATGGAGGTACAACTTTTTTAAAAAACATTTCCCTGCTAATTGCCGTCATTTCCACAGACTCGGCGCGTGAGGGTGGACGGGTAAGGGGGGGATGGTGGGGGGTTGGATGATGAAAATTGTGAAGCAGTGAGTAGCAAGTTGGCAGAGAGAGAAACTTTGCTCAACTTTATGAATACAAAGTGCTACTATTTTTTTTCTCTCTTCTATCTCTACGATTTGTTAGCGTTAATTTGTAAAATGTGAAAGGTGTTGATTTTTTTTATAGGGGTTAATGTAATCGTAACGCAGAGTCTCAGTTCAATCTATATCCTAAATACTGACACAAGTTTGATATAGTCGGTTCACGGTTAACTTTGGTCTCTTAGGGTTGTAGAGAATAAAAATAATAATAATACTATTTAGCACCGCGTCTTACTACCCGTTCGGGTTATACGCACTTACGCTAATGTGTAATGGTAGGGTGATGGTGAGATGAAATGAAGGACCTACAGTTTAACGTGGGATCCGAACCACGGTGGAGGCCTGGCATTCCTCACATTCACAAGATGTCTTGTCAAAGGTGAAGGAAGGGTTTGGTAATCAGTTAAATCTGTGCAGGGACCGAGGATTGAACCCCGGCCGCCAGCACAGAAGTCTGACACCTTACCCCTAGACCACCAGGTCACCCTATAATTAAAACTAATTGCAACAATGTCCACACTAAATAAACAGTTTATAGCTTATGTCATCGTGTGGAGGAAAAATATTTTGTTTATTCACTAAAATGTCCTTTAGGAATCCTCCGGCCAGGATTTAAATTTAAAAAAAAACGCAGAAGAAAATGTCCATTATTTAATATAAAAACATGAAAACGGCAATTTTGAAATGCAAGTCAATATTAACCAAATGCCAATTTTTAGAGTGAGAGTTTAAGTAATTTTATAAATTTTATTTTCTAAAATGTTGTAAAATTAATCAAAATAAAACAATAAATAATTATTCAAGTGCAAAACAAATTGAGTTTACCAATTTTTTAGCAAGCCATGTGAGGTTGAAGCTTGAATGGACAAGTATATAAATAAGGATTATAAAAGGTAAGGTTATAAACTAAGCTATGTAATTATTAGATGATAATTTAATATATGAAATAAGTTTCTAAATTTATCTTTCATATCTAATGTTAAACCCTTCTTATTGTTTTCTAAGTCGAAGTATTTGATTGAAAATTACGTCCTTGTGGAGATTTCATCAAGATTCAAATAACGGTCATTTAGATCCGACCCTCATGTCGGGATCACGATAAATTTAACTTTAACTCAATGTGACTTTCACTTAGCGTAATTAAACCACTGAGCTATCACGATTCACGTGACTTAACGGGATATTAAGCCAAACATCATCATTTGAGAGCATATATATTATTATTATTATTAGCAACACGTCTTACTACCCGTTCGGGTTATACGCACTTACGCTAATGTGCAATGGTAGGGTGATTGTGATATGAAATGGAGGACCTACAGTTTAACGTGGAATCCGAACCATGGTGGAGGCCTGGCATTCCCCACATTCACAAGATGTCTTGTCAGAGGTGAAGGAAGGGTTTGGTAATCAGATAAACCTGTGCCGGGACCGAGGATTGAACCCCGGCCGCCAGCATAGAAGTCTGACACCTTACCCCTGGACCACCAGGTCACCACCAGCATAGATATTGATCTGTGAACTGTAATATTTATTAACAGTATTATCTGTGACTGTACTCACTTAGTTTTAAATATTGAATTACATTGTAATAAAATACTTATCATTCAAATTAATTGTATAAACTTAAGTTTTTTTTACATGTTCTACTTCACAGCTTCGATCATGTTCTCGTCGTCAATAGTTATTTAAAAGTTAAATCTACCTTGTATACACTGTAAACAAATGAAATAACGATACTAGCGAAACAAATGAAGTACTAAATAGCAGTTTTAACGTGATTGGCTGGCTAAATCACGTGATACCCTTCACTCATATTTCACGTAACTTAAACTATCTCTCAAGACAACTCTTATATAAGTGAATGTTAACTTAACAAGTTAACAGCATCGTGATGGCTTCCATTTAAAAACCACGAGGATAACCTTTACGTTAAGTTAAGGTTAAGTTGATCGTGATCCTGGCATAACGCCTCAGCCAAACGATTGGACCGGAAGTCAACTTGAGGGAGGCATTAAACTACCCCTGGGGATGATATAATCACCGATATCATTACGATTGACGTCGACTATGGGGGGGAATCAAATCAAAAAGCGCGAAGTCTCGCAGTACACTAGACCCCGATGGGATAACTCATGACGTCATTTTCAATAAGGGACGATAGTCGTTTGTTCCCTTGTCGTTTCCCTCCCCTGCCACTCCACCCGATGCAACCAGTCTAAATAATAGTATTGGTATCTCTAAGTCTGAATGACTATTCAGCGTATAGTGTTGAAAACATTGGTTGGAAGTTACTAATTTAATTTTTTGCACCACATATTACTGCCCATTCAGGTTATACGTTTATGTATTATTATTAATATTAGCACCACGTCTTACTACCCGTTCGGGTTATACGCACTTACGCTAATGTGTAAATGGTAGGGTGATTGTGAGATGAAATCACATTCACAATATGTCTTGTCAGAGGTGAAGGAAGGGTTTGGTAATCAGATAAATCTATGCCGGGACCGAGGATTGAACCCTTGCCGCCAGCATAAAAGTCTGACACCTTACCCATAGACCGCCAGGTCACCCTATACTTTTATATACTCATTACGCCATTGGTTTTAGGGATTAATATGGTTATATTTAGGGGAAGTGTAATCACTTTTTTCGTGGTGGAAGAGTGGAAAACCATTTTGGAAAAAACCAGCATCAATACCCCCGACCTAGATTCAAACCTAGATCGTCCTTTCATCGGAAGTCTTGTCCACCGCGATAGTTGCGCCTTAGACCATGTGGCCATTAAAGCGTGTGGTTCGAATTGTGATACCTATATAAATTAGTTGCTATCCGTGGGGTGAGACTGACTCTTTAAAATCTGTATGTTTCCAGGTCTTATGCCAATTTTGTTCTCTGTTTCAAAACCAATAAACTTTTACTTCAGTTGATATGTTTAGTTTAATGTTCTACACATGGTAGCATCTACAGTTCTTTAATATGTCATCAGAATTGCGTTATTTTTCCAGGACTTTTTCTAAATATCTAAAAAGTCCTGTTAAAATGTATTTATGCTCAGGACAAACATTTAATAACCATAGAGATTACTATATCTAGGGTTAGTTTTATGACTACTACATAAATATTGCTATCGGGAGGTTAAAGTTAGCTACCAGATAAAGGTTATCAGCCACTTTAATATTTTACGCGTATTATGAACTGAATCTATCTCCCGGATAGCTATCTGTAGAATAAATATATTTTTATGCAGTAAAGGCAAGGTTGGTACTGTTTTTACTGGTGCGCGCATGCGTATCGGCCCTGCTACTACCGCTAAAACCTAGCGAGTGGCGACAACGCTCAACATTTTTTAAATAATGGCGGCTAAACAAATGCGAGGAAACAGATGGCGTCACGTGGGTGCAGAAGCTAAGATGTCTTGCAAGTACTAATTTCGGTGTCTGCCAAAATGTGGTCAATAGTTGGGTACAACGTTTACAAAATTTCATTTATTGTACTCACATTTAAATAATTTGTTCTTATATAAATATAACTCTACACATAGCTTGTCGGCTTATATAAAAGAGTTAATTAAATGTTATAACTTTATATAAAGTTAGAGCCCGGGCGTGTGCTTACTAAACACGTGAACCAAGATTTTAACCTAAAAACAGATACTGATTGGCGAAACCTCATGAAAAACAACGCGTCACTATGGCAACGCCCATTTTAACTTTCAAATAAAAGTTATCAAGTACTTAAACCTCCCGATAAAAATGTGATGGATAAATACATTTTATCTGACAGATAAATGCTATCAGGCAGTCATGAGACGCACTTTTAACTTATCTACCAGATATAAATATTTATCGGCCAGATTAATAATTACCCAGGTGTCATAAGACCGGCCCTAATAAAAGCAAACTAAATGAATCTACTAAAGCAGCATTTTATTTATTTTGGGACCAAAAAAATAAATTGATTTTTTTTTACACAAACTGCAAAAATACGAACACGTTCTCTTCCATTCCACCTTATACGCTCATATTTTCTTCTTATCTACGTGACATATTTATTTTATTACATTTTATTATCTTTACCTTCTGGGACGTTGCAAGATTTGGGATATTAATACTATAAATAATTCCAGAATAGACTATTATCAACGTCTTAATTATATATGGGTCTATATTTTTAACTATTAGTTACCCACCCGCTTCGGTGGCCGCATGGTCTAAGGTACTACTCTCACAAGCAGATTAGAATTCTGATGACGAAGAAATCAAGATTCGAATCTCAGTCCGGTGTACTGCGAATGCGGGTACACTTCCTTTAAATATAACCTTCCTAATCCCTATACACGTTAGCGTAATTCGTACATAAGCGTATAGCCCGAACGGGTGGTAAGACGCGGTTCTAAAATAAATACAAGCGTGACGATGCGCCTCTCGTGACAACCTGGCGATCATATCTCTACTCTGAGGAAGTCTGTTCGCTTCCACCGTGGTATATCTCTCGTGGAACGTAAACTGGATTACATAACGAGTCAACAGAAGGATCCAAAGACTCTTCTTTATATCTCATTCCAAGAGGAATTTATTATTCCTTGTCTCACCTACTTTAACGGAATTTCTGGTCCTTTTATTGTTGAGTGGTGTTTTTTATTTCTTAGGTTATTGTCTTGAAACTGAGAAAGGGGGAGGAGGGGGCGATCGTCTGTTTTGTATCGTGAGGTAAATGTTTTGACTTGAAGGGAA
>CABFOW010001109.1:0-10000 GCA_902141385.1 Timema californicum | reverse complement strand
GGAGCAATATTAGATATTTTTTGACACAAAAAAAATGTTTTGCTATAAAAACTGTAAAAAATATCGAACTTTTCTTGCGTTGTCTTAGTTTTAATAATGTTTACCTTTCTCACATGAGTTTTTTTATCTCTAGGAAGAATAAAAAATCTTTATCAGCAAGCTAAAATAAATATCAGGTTTTAAATTTAATCAAAAATACAGTCTAGTTTTTTTTTAAATTCAAAAACTTTATGTTTGACAAATAGTTTATTGCAAGAGTACATTGAAAAATTCTCAAACAAAAATTATTATAATTGTTCAAGAATTTTACGATCTGTATTAATTAATCCCCAGGAGATTGTAAATAAAATCCGTACCTTATTAATACCAACATTTCCTACTCGATACTTTTTGTCGTGGATACGTCTTTAAATTTGCTACCATACGGGGGCAATCCAAAAATCCTAATGATAACAAGATCGGGGGATACAGTTTGGCGTTGTAGTTTCGAATCTATCCTCTACATCCAAAATTAAATTATACCACTGGATAGATAAAGGATCAAAGAATGCATTACGATACGCGAGAACAGTGACGCATCGCGCGCGGTGGAGGGGGAAGTGCCGCCATTTTGAGGTTATTTTGCTACGTATCGAGATTTGCAATTAGTATAACTTTTGACTCGAAGAAGCTACGATGTTCATTTGAGTTTTAATCGTCATCTGTCGTCAAAATCTATCGATTGTATATAAAACATTAGTTTAAAGTAGTGAAAAAAAAATATAGCCCGTTACATAAACGCATTCACGTACAACACACGGCCGTGTCCATGACACAGCCACACCCCAATTTTTTTTGTTAATACATGTAATCATATGAGTACAAACATAATGCGTGTGCTACAGTGTACGCGCTCGGATACTCTGATCAAAAGTTTCTGATTCCTCTTTCGGAAATGAATCAGACACATAGCTACTGGCCCCAGTTAAAATATCGTGACTTCATTATTATCTTTACTCTCGTTAAATATAAAGTGACACGTGGCGGTGACCGCATGGTTTAGAGTCCCACTCTCGTGGTTAACTAGACTGCCCATGAGTGGGAGATCCTAGGTTCGAAATTAGGTTAGGTGTATTGAGGGTGGTTTTCCCAAAATGATTCTCTACTCCCCCTCCACGCAAATGCAGGTACACGTTATATGAATATCGCCTTCCTAAACCCTAAAACCATTAGCGTAGTTAGTAAATAGCCTTATAACCCGAACGGGTAGTAAAACGCGGCGCAAAAAACAACAACTAGCACCGCGTCTTACTACCCGTTCGGGTTATACGCTTTAAGTACTAATTACGCTAATGGATTAGGAATTGGGAAGGTTGAATTAGAGGAAGTGAGCCCGCATTTGCGTGGAGGGAGAGTGGAAAACCATTTAGGTTAAGCCCCCCTCCCCCATTTCACCCGACCGAGATTCGAACCTCGTTCTCCCCGTCCTCAGCAGTCGAGCTCAACACGACAAGCGCGTTAGCCAACTACGCCACCGAGGCGGGTAATTAAAAATAATCGTTTTGTGTTGATTTGTTTCGTGACACAAAACAATAATCAGAAAACATATATCGTAACAATTATCTTAACATATTTGTCAATTCACTATAAAATTAGCCAGTTGTTTTTAAGTTTGTGTTACAAAGCATTATGGGTCAGTCTACATGTCAGCTAACGTGTGAATCGTCGAGTCACCCAATCAGACCCTGTTCTCGAATTCTCGGAGGACGTACCACGAATCAAACTTTAGTGTAACATGCACTAATAAATTAATTTATTGGATGATACGTGGAATTGTCACGTTCTTGCACTGAACAGCCCTCGCTCAGGGACTTCATTAATCCCCAGGAAAATGATAAACGACTTTCCTAAGCACTATTCACGACAAAGACCTAGTTTCGTGGCCGTCACTACCCGGAACAAGGGTCAGGATCTCCCTGGTGAGACGAGAAACTTTTCTTACCGTAAAGTTGGTAGCTGGTGGGGGACTACATAGGATGGAGCGCAGAGAAATAAGATCTGAATGGTTTAAAGCTTGGAGGGACTTTTCTTACCGTCAAGTTGGTAGCTGGCGTGGGATTACATAGGATGGAGTGCAGAGAAATAAGATTTGAATGGTTTAAAGCTTGGAGTAACTTTTATTACCGTCAAGTTGGTAGCTGGCGGGGGACTACATAGGATGGAGTGCAGAGAAATAAGATTTGAACGGTTTAAAGCTAAGAGGGACTTTTCTTACCGTCGAGTTGGTAGCTGGTGGGGGACTACATAGGATGGAGCGCAGAGAAATAAGATTGTAACGGTTTAAAGCTTGGAGGAACTTTTATTACCGTCGAGTTGGTAGCTGGTGGGGGACTACATAGGATGGAGCGCAGAGAAATAAGATTTGAAGTGTTTAAAGCTAAGAGGGACTTTTCTTACCATCGAGTTGGTAGCTGGTGGGGGACTACATAGGATGGAGCGCAGAGAAATAAGATTTGAACGGTTTAAAGCTTGGAGGGACTTTTATTACCGTAAAGTTGGTAGCTGGCGTGTAATTACAAAGAATTGAGTGCAGATAAATAAAATGTACATGTATTGAGGTGGGGATAAAGTGAACGCGAGCTATGGGCAGTATTTTGGAAGTTTTTGATAACAAAGTGGTGACCTGGTGTTCTAGGGGTAAGGTGTCAGACTTCTATGCTGGCTGCCGGGGTTCAATCCTCGGTCCCGGCATAGATTTATCTGATTACCAAACCCTTCCTTCACCTCTGACAAGACATCTTGGGAATGTGGGGAAATCCAGGCCTCCACCGTGGTTCGGATTCCACGTTAAACTGTAGGTCCTCCATTTCATCTCACATTCACCCTACCATTACACATTAGCGTAAGTGCGTATAACCCAAACGGGTAGTAAGACGCGATGCTAATAATAATAATAATAATAATAATAACAACAAAGCATTTGTTGGCTAAAATAATTAAAATAAGTCTCCAGTACAAACTAATAGTTTAATTTTCTCCACACGGTGATATCAACGGTGGTTGAATATCTGTCATGAGCAAAGCGGCATTAGATGAACACTTTTTAAACGCAGAGATAAATTTGTCATTAAATTCTAGGACACCCTCGACGGATATTCAAGAACCTGTTGGTATCATCACATCAAGAAAATTAAACTGTTTGTTTTTACGGGAGAAATACTTGATTTATTTTTACAAAAAATAAGTTTTGATTTATAAACTGCACAAACTATTGCACTACAAACTCCTTACCTACAGTACCACTTTGAGAAACAATGTGGTGATCAATTATCCGGGAGTTGGATACAAAATTAATCTTAAATCGAAAAACACTTATAGGCTTGGTTTTCTGGATTCTTCACTGAGAAAATTGAAATTTCTGGTGGTTTAATAATTTTCTTTTTTCATTTTAAAAATTATTTTAAATTTTGTGGCATTTTTTTTCCAAAATTTGATAGAATGGTTTCATTGGTCTCAACTAATTTTTTTTAGAGTAAGATACTGGTACATAAACTGCATCACCATGTGACGTCAGAGCTATACCGACCAGTTGAAGTCACTGAATAAACAAATGAAGTACTAAATAGCCTTGTTGACGTCACTAAACAAACAAATTAAGTACTAAATAGCCCTGTTGACGTCACTAAACAAACAAATTAAGTACTAAATAACCCTGTCGACGTTACTAAACAAACAAATGACGTACTAAACAATCTTGTTGGCGTCGCTAAATAAACAAATGAAGTACTAAATAGCCTTGTTGACGTCATTAAACAAACAAATTAAGTACTAAATAGCCCTGTTGACGTTAATAAACAAACAAATCAAGTACTAAATAACCCTGTCGACGTTACTAAACAAACAAATGACGTACTAAACAGTCCTGTTGGCGTCGCTAAATAAACAAATGAAGTACTAAATAGCCTTGTCGACGTCACTAAACAAACAAAAGACGTACTAAATAATTTGTTGGGGTCACTTGCAACATGATTGGCTGGATAGAGCACGCAGTAACCTCCTACTAGCATTCACGTAACGTGAAAGTTATACCTTGGCAAATTCTTGAGTTAAGTGGACTGCATCGTGATGGCTTCCATTTAAAAACACAAAGAACAACCTTTACATTGAGTTACATGAAAGTTGAGTGAACGGTAAGTTGATCATGATCTCAGCAAGTTAATGTTACGTTAAGTTACGTGAACGTTAAGTTTTATCGTGATCCCGGCATAAGTGAGGTATTATGAATGTTTTTTCCCCCTTCTTTTTTTTTGAAACACGCTTAACAAAGTGATAACTGACGGAATTCTGTTTTGGCGATTTATTATGCATTCCCTTAAAATTCACTTTACTCATCCTTTTTCAATGTTGTAGAACTTTGACTTGCTGAATCCAAAGAACAATGCAGTGTTTTTTTTTTATCACCACGTCTTACTAACAGTTGGTATATACAGTAAACTCATAGCTTCTTTGGTGCTGACCGACAGCTGACGGCTTTTAAACGTTACCAGACCAAATTATGTATCCCTACGCCGAACCCTATAATCTGCAAAAACATTTGTTTAGCAGCTGTCACTTCTGACAGTCAAAATTTATGTATATACCTAAATGTTGCCTGTCAGAAGTGACAGCTGTGAGCTGTCAGTCAGCACCAAAGAAGCCACGAGGCTACTGTACGCTTATGTACTAATTACGATTTTGGTTTTAGGAACGAGGAAGGTTATATTTAGAGGGAGTTTACTGACATTAGCCTGGAGGTGAGAGTGGAAAACACAATTTTGTAAAAAAACATTCTAAATGCATCCGACCGAGATTTGAACCTCAATCTCCTCGTTATGGGTAATCTAATCTACTGCGAGAGTAGATATAGTTTAGTTAATATGGGACTCTCACGCATTTTATCATTCTTGCGAACCCTCGGAGGGAGGGAGTATTGTGATACTAAAATAATCTAAACTGAAGTGTTGATGGATGTTGACGTTTTATGATCACCTGAGCCTGAAATGTTTTCTTGATGGCGTCCGTCTGTCTGTCTGTCCGTCTGTCTGTGTGTCTGTGTGTCTGTATCTCGGCCCAGGAACAAAACCATTTTAGCGATCGAGCTAAAAAAAAACTGGATTAAAAGAGCAACAATGTTACTTTACATAAAGAGGCTCTAACAATTTTGATTAAAATTCATATCTAGACCTTGTTTAACTTTACATACAAAATGTTCATCTCATATTCCCTTGAACATGAATTTGAGAGTATTTTACAAAGATGTAAAGATCATATTTTGTTCCTTTCTTTGAAATAAGAAATAGCTTATCATTGCAAAGCTATAGGGATCTTTACAATAAGCAAGAATATTTTATAAAATCAATTTTTCACCTGAGATATGGGCATATATATATATATATATATATATAGATATGGGCATATATATATATATATATATATATATATGAGCTTTGGGAAAAGGAGAGTTGAAAATGCTCAGTACAAATAATGTGTTTCTGTAACAGTGTATTTTATGTAATGTACTCTAGTTAGTGAAATTATTATTATTATTATTATTATTATCACCGCGTCTTACTACCCGTTCGGATTATACGCTAGTTCACCCGACCGAGATTCGAACCTCGATCCCCCCCATCCTCAGCAGCAGAGCTTCAACACGACTAGCGCGTTAGTCAACTACGCCGCCGAGGCGGATTATAGTTTAAAAAATGTGTCATGTTTATTGATGTTTGACTAAATGTAATTTCCTGGTTTGTAGCTAAACACAAGCATAATTGTCTTTCAAAACATATGTGTAAACTTATTGTGGACTGTTATGAATAGCTTGGCTGACGCAGGCTTTCACTGTTACGAGGGAAATGTGTTTCTTATGTAACATACCTCTGTCCCAATGTTACTCGACTCTGTTCATACCAATCATATGTAAATACATACATTTAAACTTTCTTTTTCACTGCCCATCTTCAACACCCCCCACCCCCTCGTACTTCCCTTTATAACTCCTTCCCTCCCGCCAGTGTTACGTTGTCTGGATTCTTTTTCACAGTCGTACCCAATGTATTCAAACAATAATAGAACTGTTCAGAAAGTTATGTCACGGAGCAGGAGGCGAATTTACCATCTTGTGAAACAGTCCCATTATTTTTTTACAAGATGGTAAATTCGCCTCATGCTCCGTGACATAACTTTCTGAAAAAATATATTATTCATAAGACTGTATCTACACCTCTTTCAATTTATTGGTTCTGGTGGTTCGTAAGAAATTATTAGGAAATAACTCTCACTTCAATGGTATTTTTATAGTTTTTTTTAAACTCATTGATATATAGCAAGGAGAGTTGATCTATAGGTGTGTAAGAGACCTGCTATGGAGATTTGTTCTATAGGTGTGTAAGAGACCTGTTATGGAGAGTTCTATAGGTGTGTAAGAGACCTGTTATGGAGAGTTCTATAGTGTGTGTAAGAGACCTGCTATGGAGAGTTCTATAGGTGTGTAAGAGACCTGCTATGGAGAGTTCTATAGGTGTGTAAGAGACCCGCTATGGAGAGTTCTACAGGTGTGTAAGAGACCCGCTATGGAGAGTTCTATAGGTGTGTAAGATACCTGCTATGGAGAAGAGGAAAGCAGGGAGAGTTGATATATAGGAGTGTAAGAGACCCGCTATGGAGAGTTCTATAGGTGTGTAAGAGACCTGCTAGGGAGAAGAGGAATGCCCTTGTAGAATAATGAAGTATTGAATAGAGCATACGTTGTACCTATTGTCACATATCCAACAGAAACATGAACATTGAATGTTAGAGAGACTTGTAAAGTGGAGGATATGGGAATGAAGTTTGTGAAGAGCATGTTAGCCGTCACAACAAGTGAGAGGAGAAGAATGGAAGAAATTAAAGTGGGGAGAATGGTGAAAGGATTGAAGAAGATGGAGGCATTTTACTAAACTGACCCGGCTACAGGCTTTAAACCGGTGTTGATGATGATGATTATATATAAATACGTATGTGATATAATATATATAATAAAATAATATATTTAAAATCTTAATATATAAATAAATATATACGCATATAAAATATTTTATTAGGCATTAAACGCCATTTTTGTTAAGTATAATTATTAATTAATTAATATTTAGCACCGCGTCTTACTACCCGTTCGGGTTATACGCTTTAAGTACTATTTACACTAATGGATTAAAAATTGGGAAGGTTGAATTAGAAGGAAGTGAACCCGCATTTGCGTGGAGGGGGAGTGGAAAACCATTTAGGAAAAAACCACCCCCAGTTCACCCGACCGAGATTCGAACCTCGATCCCCCCCGTCCTCAGCAGTCGAGCTCAACACGACTAGCGCGTTAGCCAACTACGCCACCGAGGCGGGTTATAATTATTAAAAGGTTTCTATAAATCACCACACATAAGAATTAAAATCTTATATTCTCACTAAACTACTAGCCTTAACTCACCCGTATTGATGAGCACGTGGGATACGGTGTTATCCTCGCACCTTTTCTACTTTGATTGTAACGAGAAGAATCCCTGGCGAAGCTTTATTCTAACATAATATTCCCTATCCTTTCCCGAAAGTGTAGGTACATTTGTTATAAAACCCTGTCCTTCTCGTTCCTATCCAATAAATGATAATATCCTGGATAGTTTGGTTGGGTAGTATGACAGTCTTCCCATAAGGGCCTCTGATTCAAAACTCTCTAGAAATGTCAAGAACTATAATTGGTTCCTAATTGAGTTTTATTATAACGTAAGTAGAAATTTTAATATTTTTACTTATACTGAATATTTAAATTTTTAGTTAAATACAAATTCGAAATGAATTGAATATTTTATGCTATAATATCATGTGTATATATATACATATACATAAATAAATATAAAATATATACATATATATGTATATATATTCGTATTGTTAAATAAAAAATTTAATCTTGGAAAACCACGTTGCCAAAATTTATAAATGTGAAACATCAAAAACCCCACGGATTCAGCTTGCAAACCGTCTGTTGGCGAATATAGTGTCAACATTTTCGGATATAGGGTTTTATGCGGTCATCACGGTGAACCCCCCGGCCACCAATCTCAGTTCTCTAGACCGGAGTCGTTACTTCTTTATTAATGTAACTCCTCAATTGTCCCCGCGAGGTCGAGTTTGACCTCATCACAGAAAATTTCTGGAAGCAACAAGGATCAAACCAGGGACCTCTAGATCTGTAGCCAGGAAATCTGACCACAGAGACGGGTCATAAATGTCAATATATATATTACAGTATAACGACGTGAGTTGATAAAACGTAAACACGACCATTAATTCATAAGTTTTAACTTTTAGTTTCAAATTAAGAATTGAATTAAATTTTTAAAATGAACCTCGAGTTGTATTTGTAATTTGAAACTTTGAATTAGATTCGAATCTTTTAAATAATAAGATCCGATATTTTAAAATCGAATCAAGATTCGTATTCTGTTTCGAAAGTTCGATATTCCGCAAAGTTTTAGATCGAATTATTACCGCAAAATAAGGAGGACCGAGGGGGAGGAAGGGACGCATCACGTCAGTCGAACATTCTAGAAGCAAAAAACATTCATTTATATTGAAAGGTGGAGATGGAACATTCGTGTAGTAGTCGTCGATTAGTTAGGAGATCCTTTCGTCGAGATAAAGCATATTCTTTTATTAATCACCGAATCTGAGTCAGGACCGTAATCAATCCCGATCCAATCCAATTTAAATCCTCCCAGTTCCTTAAGAAGTGAAATAACGCGTGTGATATCGGTTTGCGCGTTCACCCTGTCCGGTACATCAATGAAGCTGACTTAACACTTTATTAATATAATATTTAGCACCGCGTCTTACTAACCGTTCGGGTTATACGCTTTAAGTACTAATTACGTTAATGGATTAGGAATTGGGAAGGTTGAATTAGAGGAAGTGAACCCGCATTTGCTTGGAGGGAGAGTGGAAAACCATTTAGGAAAAACCATCCTCAGCTCACCCGACCGAGATTCGAACCTCCATCTCCCCGTCTTCAGCAGTCGAGCTCAACACGACTAGCACGTTAGCCAACTACGCCACCGAGGCGGGTGACACTTTATTAAATTCACATAAGTGATTAAAATGGTAGCCTGATAACAAATCCCAAGAACTCAATCAGTATAATATCAATACTCATGAATTGTGAATAATGAACAAGAAATATAGGTCGGACCCGCCTCGGTGGCGTAGTTGGCTAACGCGCTTGTCGTGTTGAGCTAAACCGCTGAGGACGGGGAGATAGAGGTTCGAATCTCGGTCGGGTGAACGGAGGGGTGGTTTTTCCTAAATTGTTTTTCCACTCTTCCTCCACGCAAATGCGGGTTCACTTCTTCTAATTCAACCTTCCCAATTTCCAATCCATTTGCGTAATTAGTACTTAAAGCGTATGACCCGAACGGGTAGTAAGACGCGATGCTAAATATATATATATTTTTTTAAGAACATTACAGGTTTTCCAATTTCCTTCTATGCAAATTCGGGAGCAGTTCCTCTTTAAGTTCTACTTAACTCATCCCTAAGGTAATTAATAACTGCATACAAGTAGAAGAGGATACTTAAAGACGTGGTTGTAACAAATAAAGTGCGGTTTCGTTGAATTATGTCTCAAAGTGCAGACAAAAGGGGCGACTAGTATCTTTATAAAAGGTGTTAGAAACTGACACTAAACATTTTCGAAGTGCACGTAAAATTATCGATAAAATATTTGTAAACTACTCCAGCGATAGTTGTAAATTTCTTTCCTCCGTCGACCATAATATTTCCCAAGGGTTGTACCCCGCTCCCCTGGTCTTTCTTACCAGTGGTCAGACGTGATGAACTAAGGCCAGGTACACAATATCACAGTATCCCAAGGGCTGTACCCCGCTCTCCTGGTCTTAACAGTGGTCAGACGTGATGAACTAAGGCCAGGTACACAATATCACAGTATCCCCAG
>CABFOW010001108.1:161507-172401 GCA_902141385.1 Timema californicum | reverse complement strand
CCTTGATCGTAACCTATATATATATAACCGTAGAAGATAGTTTTCTGCTCATTCAAACGAAGACCAAACTCGTTTACTACTCACAGTTTTATCGATATTTAACTTAAACGTAACTTCTGATTGGCATTATCTCAATTCTCGTTCGCCTAAGCAGACCTCTTAATCACCAAGCGTTCGTATTCTAGTTTTAAACTAATTTTTTTTAGCGCCGTGTCTTACGTCTTATTACCCTTATGGATAACACACCTATATACTAATTACGCTAATAGGTTAAGGATGAGGAAAGTTGAATTTAGATAAAGTGTACTAGCATTTGTGTGGAGAGAAAGAAAGTGGGAAAACACTAAGGGAAACTTATCCTCAATACACCCTATCGGGATTTGAACCCCGATATCCCCATCATGGGCGATCTAATGTATGGCGAGTGTGACACCTCAGACCATGTGACCACCAGAGCAGTTTTTTTTTTAATTGTTATTTTCACTGACTCTTGCTATATATTCGGGCTTTACACGTATGTACTAATTATGCTAATGGATTTTAGGGATTAGGAAGGCAGGAAGTGTACCCACATTCGCGTGAAGGGAGAGTGGAAAAACATTTCGGGGGGAAAAATCACTCTCAGTACACCCGAACTATATTCGAACCCCGATCTCCCTTTGATCGGCAGTCTAGTCCACTGCGATAATAGCGCGTTAAACCACTCGGCCATCGACGTGGTTAATAAACATTTCCTTGGCAAGCATTGCGACCCCCAGGCTGGAAACCACTGTTGTAGACAACAAAACTCCCCTCTTACCTCTCACCCCTTTCGACAGAGTTACGTAGTTTATGGATAACTTCCTAAATAGTGGATCCAGCGAGCACTATAATGATTAAGTCCGGTAGATCTGCGCATGCGCTCCAAGGCGCGGGAAAACGAGCCCATACTACACGGCAACAGGTGTGGGAACTGATTGATGACGTCACGGGCAGCGGCCCTCCGTGTCTTTGCCGCGTAAGGATGTCTCCAAGAGAGATTTAAAAAGAAGAGTGGATTGGTTTGTGTTTGTTTTTTCTCTGTGGCTTACAACAAGACCGATCTATACGAATTTAACTACCACCAATCTGGCAAGGATGAGTAAGGTAGAATTATAGGAGTAAAATAATAATAATAATATTGCGCGTCTGTGCCACATCATTCGTAGCCCACCAGAGTCTGTGACGGACGTGCGGAAATCATCGGCTACAAAGCATGATCAATCAAGATCAGGAGCTATCAGATAACCCAGCCAGCATCGTCCATCACAGACTCCGCCTTAAAATAGTAGTGATGAATGGCCCTGAGCAAGGGATAGCTCAGTGGGTAGAGCAATGGCGTACTCAGTCAAAGTTCCTTGGTTCACTACCCGTGTCCAGGTGTCATCTTTCAATATAAAGATTAGGATATTCAGATACTACTATAACCGTAATTAATAAATATAATAGTTTAGCTAATTAATCTATAACAGTAAGGGTAAAAGGGTGACCTGGCAGTCTAGGGGTAAGGTGTCAGACTTCTGTGCTGGCGGCCGGGGTTCAATCCTCGGTCCCGGCACAGATTTATCTAATTGCCAAACCCTTCCTTCACCTCTGACAAGACATCTTGTGAATGTGGGGAATGCCAGGCCTCCACCGTGGTTNGTCTAGGGGTAAGGTGTCAGACTTCTGTGCTGGCGGCCGGGGTTCAATCCTCGGTCCCGGCACAGATTTATCTAATTGCCAAACCCTTCCTTCACCTCTGACAAGACATCTTGTGAATGTGGGGAATGCCAGGCCTCCACCGTGGTTCGGATTCCACGTTAAGCTGTAGGTCCTCCATTTCCTCTCGCAATCACCCTACCATTACACATTAGCGTAAGTGCGTATAACCCGAACGGGTAGTAAGACGTGGTGCTAATAATAATAATAATAATAATAATAATAACATAACAGTAAGGCCCCGCGCGCACATGCAATTTTTAGTCGGCCAACTATTTGATCGGCCAGCTGATAGCTCCGCGCTCACCAGCCGACTGGACAGTTGGTCGCTTGAGATATCCGCGCCCATTCAACAAAAAGTTGTCCAACTAAACCTTTTTCCACCAGTCATGCCACGGACTAAATTACAAGATTCATGATTTTACATACCTTTTATTGTTCTATCTTGAGTACTTAGTTCACACTCCAATTATAAATCAAGATCTCACACACTTCATTCCATAATTTTTCTTTCACATTACTATCAGAATATTCTTTTATTGACTTATTAAATAAAGCCGGTCTAATTTCGATTGTGCCAATAAATTTATCAGTCCAATCCTGGTCGGCGTCCATTTCACTTGATTAAAACAAAAGCAAATTATTAACTGAAACAAAAAATGTTCATCAACGTTGACTAAACTGGGAGAGGAGAAGTGTAAAGTCAGCCGACTTTTCATTGCAGGTGCGCGCAGACGCGTTGAAAGCTGTGGGTTACAATCAGGTTGGCCAAATTCAGAGTTGCAGAGAGTTTTGTATCAAGGCACAAACTATTTAATCTGCCGACTTTTCATTCATTGCAGGTGCGCGCAGACGCGTTGAAAGCTGTAGGTTACAATCAGGTTGGCCAAATTCAGAGTTGCAGAGAGTTTTGTATGAAGGCACAAACTATTTAATCTGCCGACTTTTCATTGCAGGTGCGCGCAGACGCGTTGAAAGCTTTAGGTTACAATCAGGTTGGCCAGCTTCAGAGTTGCAGAGAGTTTTGTATCAAGGCTACAAACTATTTAATCTGCCGACTTTTCATTGCAGGTGCGCGCAGACGCGTTGAAAGCTGTAGGTTACAATCAGGTTGGCCAACTTCAGAGTTGCAGAGAGTTTTGTATCAAGGCACAAACTATTTAATCTGCCGACTTGGTAGTTTCATGTGCGCTCGCTCGCATTTAAGTTAATGGTTCTCAATAATGCAACTGAATAGTCGGCCGACTCAAAATTTCATGTGCGCGCGTGGCCTTAAATTTGCCTTATGACACAATTTAACTGTCATTATTTACCAATGATTTTTGGCGGTGAGATTTTTTTTCTTCCAGAGTGGAAAATTTGATCTTTTATAGGAATATTGAGAGTGAAATTGTAATCGTGACCTTTTTTTTTGCAATTTCTGGCAAAGAACAATATCGTCTGCTATTAAGTAAAAATAAATATTTAAGAATCAAATAGCCAAAGCTATTATTTATGCTTTTATTGAGGATTACTACAACTAGATATAATATTCTGAAAATTTAAAAATGACACCTGGACACGGGAATCGAACCCAGGGCGTACTAAGTCAAAGGTCTTGGGTTCAATTCCCATGTCTAGATGTCATTTTTAAATTTTCAGAAGAAAAAAAACCATTGTTTTGGTGATGTTAATTCTCATTAAAATCGACATGATTGAACATTATTAGCAAATAAAAGATCAATGTGTATATCTAGTCAAAATTTTCTATTTGGTCTTACTTTCCGTTTGTATAATACATTCAAAAATACTACAATGAAATTTTAAAATATTTCTATATATATTTTAATGTATTAAGCAAACGTTCGTAAAAACACGTCTTGCGATATTCCGGCGTCCCTACCTATAAACATTAATTAGAAGTGGCCGCATAGTCTAAGACGTAACTCTCGCAATAGACCAGACTGTCGAAGGTGGGGGTGTATGGGGTTCAATCCCGGTCAGATGTACTGAGGGTGTTTTTACCTAAATGGTTTTAATTCTCTCTCTTCACGCAAATGCGGGTACATTTTCTATAATCTCAACCTTTCTAATTCCTAGTACATTAGTGTAATTAATAAACCGAATGGGTAATAAAGCGCGTTGCTAAAAAACATTAAGACACGCCTCTTTTCCCGGGAGTGAACCAGGGTCAAATAGACACACGTTGAGACAACCTTTCTAACCACTCTGTAATGGCCACATTATAATGAGCAGACTTTTTTTTGTGACAATTTTTTTTTAAACCCACCACAATTTTTGTGACCACCAAACAACAACAATAATAATAACAAATCCTGTGTAACGGCTTAAAGTGTAAAAAAATAGCGGGCAGGTAAGAAAAATGTGGAGCGGCCGTCACAATGAACGCATCGAGTGACGCCACTGACTGTACGTACAGTTATCGAGGAACCGACCCGAGTGGATACTTTTTAGTAATTGTGCAGAACTCGTTCCTGCTAGACTCTCTGAGTTCTACTCTACATCCCGGCTTTAAGACTTCCGGTAACTTAACGACATCGCTTGCTTGGTGATTTAGAAGATATTTTACGAGGTGGGTTGCATCTTAACTTAACAGACTGAAGGTCGGATGGAAGAGGACTCGAGAAAAGGGCCGTATTTTTTTGTTTTTTGCAGTTTTAATAGCAAACTTTTTTTTTCGGCGAAAGAAATCAAATATTGCTCGAGTAGAAACATAGAGTTTAATTTTCTTCACTTGGTGATATCACCAGTGTATTAAACACAACTTGTGAATCTGGGGAATGCCAGGTCCTCCACCGTGGTTCGGATCCTACGTTAAACTGTAGGTCCTCCATTTCATCTCACAATCACCCTACCATTACACATTAGCGTTAGAGCGTATAACCCGAACGGGTAGTAAGACACGGTTCTAATAATAATTTATAGGACACCCTTGACAGATATTCAAGAAATGTTAATATTACTATTAAATTATGTTTCCTCTGGTGAAATATTTTATTATACCAAAAGTTGTTTTTTCTTTAAAAACCACAAAAATACTGCCCTTTTCTCGAAATCCTTAGCATCCTATCTATAAGCACTACCACCCTTAGAAACCGATGTACGAAATAGAAAGCGGGTTAAGAAAATAATAGTTCACTCTGTGAGGCTTCTTGTATATGTGCTGATAACACTTCCCCTATTCCTCTGACGAGTGTACACACTGGTTATACTAGTGGCAGCTGGCCAGCATTGACTTGCGTTTTAAAATTATCCTCTTCTTGTTACCTATTTTAGATAGACTTATGGTTCCACGAACTTTAAAATATATATATATATACATCCTAGCAAGAAGACACCCATTTCTACAGGCCATTTTCATGAATGAACCAAACCAGATGAAAAATTAATAAGTGTAATTATAAATTGGATATAAATGTAGTCGACCTCGGCGGTCTTGGGTTAAAGTGCTCGCCTCAGGTCGTTCGTGGGTTCAAACCTAGCCGGGTTCGACGGATTTTTGTTGAGCGTTACAAATCTGTAGTACAACTCCTTTCGGATGGGAAGTAAAGATGTCGGTCCCATGTCGATTGTAACATGTAAAATAACCTTGGAAGGTATGTGAAAATACCTTTCCAGGGAAAATTGGTAACTTAAGCCCTTTAGCGCTAGCTCATAGAAATCCTCGTATGCTGATATAATCAGTCAGTCCAGAAAGTGCACGTTAAATACCTCAAATGAATTAATTATTATTAGCTCCGCATCTTACTACCCGTTCGGGTTATACGCACAAATGAATTAATGATATGCATGTACTGGAATAACGTCCACGCGAACTGGTGTGTGAAGAGGTTACGTTGGAAATTCGGATAATTGGAGTTCTGCATTTTAAAATATTTCTGTGTAGTCCTTCCTTTTAGCCCGAATGTCTGGCAGATTCATTGAGTCTTTTCACCACGGTTCCAGGGTATCCGCATTAGATTACAATAATGATGTAGGGATGATTAAGATAGATATCAAATTAAATGCACCAGCATTTTGGGAAAACATTTAGCAGGTACAACCCCCCCAGTACCTCCCAAACGGGATTCGACACCTGAACCTCCACGTCATTGATCAATTCGATTAGATGAGCTTAAAGTTTTAATCCGCGTGCCCACTGACGTGGGTCTTATAATATAAAACCTGTACAAGGTCCGATATTTTTTTTAAAAGCACGTTTTCTTCAAACGGGAACAATATTCACCGTCCGTCCCCTTCCTACTTCTCGAGTTGCCTTGTCCATCCCAAACAGACAAGTACCCTCCCCATAAACTCCTCTGTTACTTAGAATCTTAGGTAACTGGTTTCTGAAGAGGTCTCAAGAGGGAGACCGAAGTCTTTAAACTGTCAGCTCCACCCTCCCGCAACCCCCTGCCAAACAATAACGGCTCGACCCCCACTGCCAACATAACAGACCGAATGACACCTATTCAACTGCGGCCTTTTTTTATTTACGTTGATCTCACCTTGCAGTTACCTGTAACTAGAACACTAGAGAAACATCTTGCGTCTTCTCTATAGAAACAAGCATCAATAGCCACTAGAATCTAGAGATAGGTTTTGCTCTCTTTTTCTCTAAATAGCGGCAAAATAAAAGGAGGTGATACAAAAGAATAGGAAAACTCAAGAAGACACTATGACGTCATTGTTTTTATCCGTATTTTCCACATCGCGTCTTAAATTACTACCCGTACGGGGGCTTTACGCATTACTGGAGGGTAGACAACCCGGAGCCGATAACCAAAACTAGACCAGTTATTTTTTAAGGAACAGGGAACCTAATAATAAATTGTCTAAGAACCAGATCCCGAATTGGAATCAATATATGTCGTAGTGTTATTGTCCACACTTCATGCACCACTTTTTAACTCTATCGTGTTGATATTATATTGATTAGGTTGATATGATCTATTATTAGGTTGTAATTTAAATCGCGTATGAAAATCTAATTAATTATTTACTAAGGTGGCATTGCTGTATTGAACAGGGGTGAATTATTCAATCCGATATCACACGTGCTGCTATTTCACTTATTAGACAACTGGGTGATTAAAATTAGTCTAGTGACCAACGCGGATTACTTACGGTATCGTTTTAAATTCGGCGATTAATTATAAAATCAAGTTTTCTCTTGAAGAGCTCAGGTCTTGAATGCTCGTCTGCTGCGCTTCTAGAATATTCGATTAATGGGATGCATTTGTCTCTACAGTAGCCCCATGGCTTCTTTGGTGCTGACTGACAGCTTTGAAAAGCTACCAGACCAAATTATGTATCCCTACACCGAACCATATGATCTGCAAAAACATGTGTTTAGCAGCTGTCACTTCTGACAGTCAAAATTTAGGTATATACCTAAATGTTGACTGTCGGAAGTCAGCTGTGAGCTGTCAGTCAGCACCAAAGAAGCCGTGGGGCTACTGTAGTCTTCCCTCCCTTGTCCTTCGAGAAGATTTTGCCTGGGTGACCGATAGAGAGAAACAGAAGGATGTTGCACCACGTAGAGATTTACTGTGAAATATAGCTTAAATTAAATTAATTTGGGATATTAGATCCAATATGATATTTCTATTAATTGTTCAAAAGAGATGTGTAAGATATAGTCTCTACAATATTAAGGTTCTTAAAGGTTATTATCATTTCTTTCTTTTTATATAATTGTATTTTATGGTCTCTTTCTCTAACTTGATCATATTTTGAAATACTTTATTTTTCCTTTTCTCAGGATTTATTGTCACAGTCGGATTTATTCCTTTATATATATTTTTTATATAAATAACTTTTAATTTGTTGTAAGCTATCTTTAATTTTTTTCTAGTTTTTAGTTTTATAATGGTAGTATTTATTTATTATTTAGCACCGCGTCTTACTAACCGTTCGGGTTATACGCTTTAAGTACTAATTACTCTAATGGATTAGGAATTTGGAAGGTTTAGGAAAAACCACCCCCAGTTCACCCGACCGAGATTCGAACCTCGATCTCCCCGTCCTCAGCAGTCGAGCTCAACACGAATACCGCGTTTGCCAACTACGCCACCGAGGCGGGTTAATGGTAGTAAAGTTATTGGTAAAAAAAAACTAAAATAACTTTAAACTAATTAAGAATCAAAACTTTTATTTTTCTCTAACTGGAACCAAAACCGGAACCTTAAAATGTTTGCTGGAAGAACCATAACGAGAAACGATAAATATTTCAGTTCGACTTCCTGATTACTGGTCTAGTTGATGAGGAAGGTAGACTTTAGAGAAACTGTTACAGAATTTGCGTGGAAAGAGAGAGTAATAATATATTTATAAGAAACTCATAGCTGCAAAAAGTGCACGTTTTTTTGTGTATCTTTTTTAGCACATCTCATTCGTTACCCGTTCGGTTTGTATGCGCATCTACTAGTTACGATAATGAGTTGTGGATGAGTAAGGTTGAATTTAAAGGAAGTGTACTCACATTTGCGTGGAGAGAGAGTATAAAATAATTTAAGGAAAACCACCCTTTTTACGCCCAACTTGGATTCGAACCCAAGTCCAATCTATTTCAAAAGTTACACCATATACCATGCGGGCACAAGTTAAATATCTCAAATTTAAAAAAAAACGCACACTCACTTTGGTTTCCGCGTGTTCTAACGCGCTACTCTCGCAGTAGACTAGACTGCCGATGACGGGAGAACAAGGTTCGAATCTCGGGTGTACTAGAGTGTGATCTTTCCAAAATTGTTATCCACTCTCCTTCCACGCAAATTCGAGTGCACTTCCTATAAATAGCGCCTTCCTAGTCTCTAAAACAATTTTCGTAATTAGTACATAGGCGTACAACCCGAACGGGTAGTTAGACGCGATGCTAATTTTTTTTTTAAACCACTACAAACTTTTTTTTTAGACATCCGTTAAATCAATCGCGAAGCTATTTTTAAAACACCCTGTGACGTCACACACCTTCTCGTATTCTAACACTGTCTCTGCCAGAAGCCCTGCACCACATTATTTAACATAATTACCCCATTTTATGGTTTAGAGGACCCTTTGTGCCCTATTTTGCCCGCCCACTCAGTCTTCTCACTGTGACCCACTCACCCATTCCTCTCCCTTTCTGAAAAGCCTTTTCATTGTTCAAAACACGTAAAGATGCTCAACCAGTCTTTTTCTCTCTTCAATCCCAATAGTGTCCAGGGTCGTAGCCATCAGCTGTCTGTATACCTGACCAAAATTAAAACGTCCTTGGATAATTATCTATTAGGAGTCAACAAATCTAATATATATCTAGGCATATAATTTAATAATCCAATTTCCTGTAGTCAAAATTACGAGAAAATATCTGAACTGATTCTGACTCATTATTAAAGGTAAGAGGGGATTGTTTTTGCAGTCTTTAAACTAAACTATGTTTATTTTTTTCTAAAAGGCTCTGCCTATGAAAATTGAATCATTATTTTTATCACATCCAGCTACCTTTTCGGGTTATACGCATATTTGATAATTATTAATTACGCTAATGGGGTAGGGATGAGGAAGGAAGCATTCGAGAGATAATCTACCCGCGTTTGCGTGGAAGAGTACTGAAAAAAAAATCATTTAGGAAAAATTACTCTTAGTAGAGCCAGCCAGGATTCAAACTCTGACTTCCCCGTCGTCAGTAGGCCAGTCTAAGACGAGAGTCACGCCTTTTAAACTATTCTGCCACTGAAGGGAATAAAATCGGATTATATTTATCAAACGTGACGGCTTCAGATCGCATACCTTTACGTATGACAATTAATTTATTAACTATTGTAACTGCAAGATAAAGTCCTTCTTACAAGATTCCCATCATAGTTGAAATCTAATAAGGTATCAATAGGTTTCACTTGAAAAATGTTCGTTACTATTTTTGTTGGTTGTACACGCCCCCATTTGACAACCTGGTGAATGGTTAACTTAGTAAGGCTAACGTTTTCAAAACAAGTTTCTTGAAACCGGTTTCATGTTGTAATGTTCATTAAGTTCTAGAACTCTATCATTACATCATTTTATCGCGGCACGGTATGAATAGAGAGGAAAATGTGTAAATGTGTGGTTGTTTTCTTTCCCCCACAAATTTTAACTATTTACAGGGGAGAAAGATCTGTTATAAACATTTATATAAAAATTGATAAAATATATTTCACTATTTTTTTTTAACAGTCAATTGGAAATGTTAGGCCTAAGGAGGGTGGAGCGAACTCTGAACGCGAAGAAGCCAAGTTCATATCCCCTATCGGGTACAATACACACTACCCCCTCTTCTGTGTCTTACTACCCGTCCAGACATTACACATTTTAATTACGCTTATACCTGTTTTGATTGTCATATGGTTTAAGGCGTCACTCTTGCTATAGACTTGACCGCCAATTATGGGGAGATCGAGATTTTGAAACCGCTTCGAGTGTTATGGGGGTGGGTTTTCTTAAATGGCTTTCTAATCTTCTCTGGTGCCTCATTTTGTTTAGGCTCTTTATTTTTTTAAAGAGCTCGTATCTTTACTAAGAATTTTGCATACTTTTTTTAACACCGCGTCTTACTACCCTTTTAGGTTATACACTTTTGTACTAAATAAGTTAATAGTTTTTAGGGACGAGGAAGGCTCTATTTGGAAGAAGTGTACCCGAATTTGCGTGGAGGTAGAGTGGAAAACCGCTTTGGGAAAACCACCCTCAGTACACCCAGCCTATATTCGAACCTCTGTCTCCT
Source organism: Timema californicum (assembly GCA_902141385.1). Taxonomy (NCBI): domain Eukaryota; kingdom Metazoa; phylum Arthropoda; class Insecta; order Phasmatodea; family Timematidae; genus Timema; species Timema californicum. Next base: position 161,960 of record CABFOW010001108.1, on the reverse strand, counting down.
CGTCATCGACAATCTAATCTACTGCGAGGGTGGCGCGTTAGACCACGAGGCCAACGGAGCGGGTTTCGAGCTTGATGTCCACGGAGTCCAAAGATTCACATAAACATTATGCAATCCTTTGATACAGAATATTTATTAATTTCCTTTATTTATTTAAGGTATTTAACACGCACTTTCTATACCGACTGATTATATCAGCACATGACTTAGAAACTTAACTTAAATTTAGAACAAACACAACATCCACCCCCCAGCCGTTAATTCACCACAGAGAAAGGGTAAACCCTCATTTCACCAATGATACATTTTTCAGCCATGTCGGGAATCGGACCCAGGACCAGGTCCACCATCCTTCAGGGTGTGCGAACATTGTGGCTGCATAGACCCCCCCACGATTTATTTTTTTTTGCGGGGGAGAGGAGGGGGTACGCTTGCTTAGTTGACACGGGGGGG
>CABFOW010001108.1:131606-156718 GCA_902141385.1 Timema californicum | reverse complement strand
CCCCCCCAACACCCTTCCTCCTACCATCCTTTCGCTCACACTCATCGCTTTGTTATTGAGAGAGGGGAGAGCAACATCACCCCCCCGCCCCTCTGCCCCCTTTCCATTATCATGATCTTTTCTCCTCTTCTCTTTTATTCGTGACTGGAGCTAAACAACAGAAAGTAGCTCCCATGTGGCAAGTTCCACTAGTGACATGGGTTTAGTAGAAACAGTGGATCCACGATTGAAGTGGTGGTAAATGGTATCTAGAAGAAGAATCTGTATTGCAAACATGAAACATTGTTACCCTTTAACTACTCTCTATGGTATTAGGAACGTGAAAGTCTATTGCCACACTTGCAAAAGTACGCCACCTATCTCTATCTTGAGCTAACTATCCAGTCCACCTCGTTACTTACACTTTATCCCTATCATAAGCTAGTTCTATCCAGTCCACCTCATTACACCTTATCCTTAACTTGAGCTAGTTCTATCCAGTCCCCCTAATTAATTACACCTTATCCCTATCTTGAACTAGTTCTATCCAGTCCACCTCATTACACCTTATCCCTATCTTAAGCTAGTTCTATCCAGTCCCCCTCATTACACCTTATCCTTATCTTGAGCTAGTTTTATCCAGTCCACCTCATTACACCTTATCCCCATCTTGAGCTAGTTCTATCCAGTCCACCTCATTACACCTTATCCCTATCTTAATATAGTTCCATCCAGACCTCCTCATTAAACCCTATCTCTATCTGTAACTAGTTCTATTCCAGTCCACCTCATTACACCTTATCCCTATCTTGAGATAGTTCCATCCAGACCTCCTCATTAAACCCTATCTCTATCTGGAGCTAGTTCTATCCAGTTCATCTTACTACACCCTATTTATTTCAGATTCATTCAAATGTTATCTTCCCATCTGAGTCTAGGTCTTCCCATTGGTCTCTTCCCATTGGGCTTGCCAGTCAGTACCCTGAACAAGGTTCTAGATTCTCCCATTCGCGCTACATATATTGCCCACCGTAACCTTCGAGACTGTATTATCCTAACAATGAATACAGGGTATGTAATTCATCATTATGTTACCTCTTCCACTACCCTTTATCTCATCCCTTTTTTGACCAAATATCTTCCTAACTGCCTGGTTTTACAACACCTTATTTTGTTTTAGTTTCACGCCCATAAAGAACAAACGGTGATTTTTTTATGTTGTGAGTTTTATATTCCTGGGCAGCAGACGGAATGTCAGCGACTTACTGACAAATAACTAGCATTCCCTGCATATATTCTTTTGCTAATTTCCAATCTAATATCGTTATTGCTATCTAAATTGTTCCTAAATATTTAAACTCACTAACCCTGTAAAATTATATTTTGCTCGAAGTAATCCTTATATATAATTTGATAAGCCCGTTTCCGGTAATAGAAATTACAAGGAAATGATTTTGACGAACGAACACTCATTTTAACGGTTAGGAGTCCATGATGTCGAGGGGGAAAATAGTAGTTTTCCACTAAAACCCGATTTTAACAGAGAATTTTCAGTTTTTCATTATTTATTTAATCAGTATGCAAATCGTTATTTGCTGCATTGCAGTAAATCTCTAAATAAAATTCTCTTTGGCTAAAAAATAATAACTCAATCTTTATTTGTTGGTCCAAACCCATCACAATTTTCTCTTTGGATGAACATTTCTCTTTGGACGCCTGTCATAGCACATATAAAATTGAGATTCCTAAACTGGGGAAACATTTTTTTTAAAATTGGAATGTTGTTATAGTTAATTCCCTTTTATATCAATAATATTGAGTATAATTCGAAAATTAAAGGGTTAAATTGTTAAGTTCGTGAAAATATTGTCTACGTTTTGTTTCGCCCATGATATGATGTTTAAATATGTTTAGGTATGTATTATTATAAGCTCAAAAACTATAAAATGATCTTGTAAAAAAAAAAAATTTTTAATTATCTAAGTATGAGTTTTAGTGTTCATTTTTTTCAAATAGTAAGTTTTGATGTTCATTTTATTCAAATAATGTGTTTTGATGACCATATTAGCAAATAGTAACACAATACAAATGTTAAGCTACGATTTCATTTTACCGTTTGATTTTGAGGATATGATATTTCAAATACCGTAATGTTTGAATACCGCAAAATATGTTCGCATTCGCTCTTTCTATCAAACTCTCTCACACTCTCACACACTTTCTACCCTCACATACACTCTTTATCACACCATTTTTCTCACATTATCTTTATTATACTCTCTCTCGCTCTCAAAAGTTATATCTCTGGAACGCTCTCTCACAAACAATCTCTCTATAAACTCTCTTTCTCTATCTCAAACTCACTCTCTCTCAAACTCGCTTTCTTAATTTATCTTTATAACTCTTTCTCTAACTCTCTCTCCCAATTTAATTTTCTCTTCCTAAACTAATCTCTCCCCCTCTAACATTCGCTCTCAAACTCTCTCCCACACGTTCTCAAATTTTCTCTCTCTTTCACACAATATTTGTCCCAAAATTTTACACTCTCCCTCCTCCTCCTCCTACACACACACACACTTTTTATCTTCTCCCAGTATTTCTCTCTTCAACATATACATTCTCATTATAACTCTCCCACACCCACTCAATCTCTCTCAATATTACTCATTCTCACTCTCTTACACTCACTTTTTCACATCACACTTTCATTTTCACACTTACCCATACACTTACACATTCACACTCAAACACTCACACTTTCATTTTCAATATCATATTTTATCACTCTCTCTCTCTCTATCATATTATATCTTGATACATATTATTATATAAGCCCATTTCCAGTAATAGAAATTACGATAAAAATGACTGAACAAATTTTGAACACTCATTTTAAAGATTATGGAATCAGGATACCGGTAAAGATTGTGGAATGAAACTAAAACCCAATTTTCCTAGAGAATTTTCCACCTTTTTCTTCTATATGGACAGTGGTTCATCTGTACAATCATTATTTGTTTACATCACCATGGGAACCATGACTTGTGTATAGCTGTACATTGGTAAAAAAAAAAATTTCTCTTAGCTTAAAAGTAATTTAAGCTCAATCGTTTACTTGAGTGATTTGGTGCAACGAATAGATATAGCTCTGGGAGAGGGGTCATTTTAATGTTCTCACCGGGGTGTGAAGGGGGAAAATATAAATTTTGATTCAAATTACACACAGAAAACCATATATATAAGTAAAGTGGATAACCTTTGACGAGTAAACTATTAAATAAAATGTGAGTTAGGGCTTATTATATAGAGCCTTTCCCAATAAAAAGTTTAAAATATATATTTAGTGAAATAATCTTCAATCATCACTGCAACCATCCACTAGCCTCTAAATAAAGGTCCCCAATCTGTGTTCTCTGTATGATCATAATATGCTTAGCCTATTTAGCGTTCACTTATAGACCAATTTTCCTTACTAGACTCTAATAAAATGTCTGCATTTCTTGCAACAGCTTACTTACAGTAGCCTCATGGCTTCTTTGGTGCTGACTGACAGCTCACAGCTGACTTCTTGACAGTCAACATTTAGGTATATACCTAGATTTTGACCGTCAGAAGTGACAGCTGCTAAACACATGTTTTCGCAGATCATTTGGTTTCGGCGTAGGGATACAAAATTTGATCTGGTAACTTTTCAAAGCTTTTAGCTGTCAGCTATGAGCTGTCAGTCAGCACCAAAGAAGCCATGGGGGTACTGTACTATTGCTCAACAATGTTAAGTCATTAGTGTATCCTAATAGTTGCATTGTACCGTTTAGTGTCAAGCTTTCCTTACTCTCTTGCATTACCCTAATAGCATACTCTGTAAGGCTAGATAAAAAAAAGTAACGGGGAAAGTACATCTCCTTGTTTAAACCCAGTAAGTATTTCGAAAGTATCTGATAAGTGATATCCAATCCGTACCCTGTCACGCGTATCAGTCAAACAGACCTAAATTAGTTTGACAATCCTTTTAGGTATCCTAAACTTAGCTAAAATGTGGGAATAAATAACTATTTTCTTATTAATACTATATTATTAATCAAAAATGTTAATTCGCGCTTCTAATAATATTTCTCCAAGGATTACTGTATAATTGGCTTTTTCATAACTAATTGAAAGCATAAAAAATATTAATAAAACTATTGTGTGTTTTGTTTCGTAGTTGTGGCAACAAAATATATTATAGGGCATAAAATAGTACATTAAAAAATAAAATACACTTGTATCTTCTTTTACTTGCTAGCAAAATAACAAAATGTGTTTTTATAGTTTAGAGTAAGAACAATTCAATATATCAGATTCAAAATAAAACCTTTTTTTAATTTTGTTAACACATGCGCATAGACACGTCCGAAGACGGTTTGTATGACATAATCAACGGTCTTCATTTCATCTGGTTCGTCATCTTAATTTATGAAGGAAAAACAGCCTTTTAGAAGCTCTCGTATGTAAAGCAATTTTAAGTGAACTACAGTACCCCCATGGCTTCTTTGGTGCTGACTGACAGCTCACAGCTAAAAGCTTTGAAAAGTTACCAGATCAAAGTATGTATCCCTACGCCGAAACCAAATGATCTGCGGAAACATGAGTTTAGCAGCTGTCACTTCTGACGGTCAAAATCTAGGTATATACCTAAATGTTGACTGTCAGAAGTCAGCTGTGAGCTGCCAGTCAGCACCAAAGAAGCCATGGGGCTACTGTACTAATGCGACTTTAAAAAAACCTTCAAACAGTTATTAAGTTTGTGTTTCAATAATGTAATAACGCCCAAAAGAAAAAGAAAACTTAATCAAAAACATATTGTTTGTTGTGAAAGTTTTTTGACTGCCGAAAGTGACAACAATCCAACACATGGTCTTGCAGATCATAAGTTTGGCGAATGAATATATATGAGAGTAGGTCTGGTAACTTTTGCAAGCTGTCAGCTATCTCCACTCCTATCAGTAATTGAGTGTAGAGTGTATATTACACTCTGGCTAACAATATAAGATATAAATCCCCTCATTTTGTATGGAGGGGTGAAGAGAAGAAGGGGAGACTGAGCAGAAAGCAGGAGGAAGAGGAAATCCACAACAATACGAAATAAAAGGATGCCCAATAAAAGCCGCCCAATATTGACAAGCTTGGTCCATCAGAATTAAACTGAATAGAAAATCAAAAAGGAACCAAATATTCATCCGGACTTTTTTTTTTATGTCCATTATGACGATACAGTCTTGTCATCAACTCGCTTCAGCCAGGTGGCGTAGTTAGCTAACGCGCTAGCTACGTGTTGAGCTAGAATGCCGAGGATGGGGAGATCGAGGATTGAATCTCGCTCGGGTGAACTGGAGGTGGTTTTTTCCTATATTGCTTTCCCCTCTTCCTCCACGCAAGTTTGGGTTCCCTTCCTCTAAATTAAACCTTACTCTTTCCTTACTCATTAGCGTAGTTAGTATATATGCGTATAATCTGAACTGTATTAAGAGGAAGTACTAAAAAAATAGTAACTAAATATATACATAAATTATGTTTATTGGAAGTGAAAATATACCAAAAATTTGACCAAAATTATGTAAAATAAATTAGATTTTTTTCAAGAATTCAATTGCTAGGAAATATATATTAAGTTGAATTACTTAGAACATGCTGATAATATAGTACCATTAGCAGAGTAATAAAAATATAATCGTAGCTATAAATAAATAATGACACTTAAACTAAGTTACATAAAGAAGATAATAGCATCGCGTCTTACTACCCGTTCAGTTTATACGCATAGAAAGTTTATTAAAAGTTATTTAATCGGTGTATTTATAAATTTGAAATACATATAATATGTTGAAATTTTTATATAATATATAAGACTAATGGTAGAATATAAGATTACAATAGTATAGTGCTAAAAATAAACTATTGGTTTAAAAGAATGAAAATTTAATTCTTGAAATACATCATTGTCATTGGGTTTTTTTAGCACCATGTCTTACTACCCGTTCGATTTTGTACTAATTATTAACTTGTAAGGGATAAGGGGGTTCAATTTAGAAGAATTTCACCCGAATTTGCTTGGAGGGAGAGTGGAAAACCATTTAAGGGATGTGCAATTGTAATCACGTAACATCCTCACTGATTTAATTCTTTAATTTTCTGATGTTAATATTCCTAAGAGTTTGTATTTTATGTTAAAAATGTATTGTTTTTTTCATGTATGTATATTCTATATAGTGTATGAGGTTATTTATTCATTTTGTACCAGCTGCCTGGATACTCAAAAAATTTGTTATTTTAATTTTGGCTATTTCAATTTTTTAATTATTTTTTTAGATATCTCTTAGATTTAGAATTTAAAAAAGTCCCACTGCAACTCTACGAAAGGCAATTAGAATCTAAAAGCTAGAATGACATACCGTATCATAATTCAACAAACAAACTATTTTCAAAATACAGTATAATCCCTGTTAAATATTGTACGTTCGTTATTTTACATTATTTAAAAATTTTGGTGAAATGTTAGAACGTTAGACCAAATTACCTTCCGCATCCTTCCCCAAGAGCGTAGAAAGATAATTTTTCTACGGGAAGAAGGAGGGTCCACTTGAATGTTGACGTAATATGTCAACTTAATGTCGATATAACAATATATAGACCACCTCTGATGGTTGGAAGTCCTTGGCTACAGATCCTAAAGGTCCCAGGTTCAATCCCTAGCACCTTCAGTTTTTCTATGAAGCAGTGGGTCTGGAACGAGCTCAACTCAGCCTCGTGAGGACCAATGAAGAGATACTTGCATAGAGAAGTAGCGGCTCCGGTCTAGAAAACTAAAATTAACTGCCTGAGGGGAGGGTTCGTTGTGCTGACCATTATGACACCCTCTACTCGCATATGTTGGCGCTAGCTTCACCAACCGACGGTAGCCGCTCGGTCATTATGGTTCGATGACGGGTTGACGCCAAAGAGGTGTTTTAATAGCAAGAGATATGTATGGTTGGAAGTGGTAGTAAGGGGTGGAAATGTTTGTATAGGTAAAATCTTACAAATCTTTTTTTTACAAACATATATGAGTCTTTTTCTATGTCTCATTAGCTTGTTTCACTCCTAAAAGCGACCTTAATTCTCCGATACAATTTGTATATTTTAAAAAATTATTAAATTTTTAAATATGTCAACAGAGCCAGTAGGAGATTTTTAAAATACATCTCAAGGGGAAATTAATGGCGTACCATCAACAACGTGGGCCTTGGTTCAACGATTTTGATAGGTTCTTAAAGAAAATACTTTTTTCTTACTAAAGGTGGATTTATTCAAATTCTTTTAAGCAAATATAACAACGCAACTTATTAAATTAATTAATGATTTTTTTAAATATATTTTCCTTTATGGGCCCTGGTGCAGTCGCCGCTAAGGGGAAAATTTCTTTATACCTGTTTGGCTTATATGCAACTGCACTAATTACTATGTGTTAACAATGAGGAAGACTGAATCTAGAGGACGTGTATCCGAATTTGTGAGGAGGGAGAGTGGAAAATCTAAGGGCCTGTAAAAATTTAGGGTGATTAAAATAAATGGTATGGTGCACCACACAGACTTTCTCCCCTTTGTTTATCTTATAATATACATTTACAAAACAAAAAGCTTGTAAGATATGTGAAACGAAATAATAGGAATATAAATTTTTGTAGAAACACTTCAACAAAGATTATAAGGGAAATAATATACACTCTACGAACTAGGAACACTGTTACAGAAAAATTGGGAAAAGACAAAACATCTTTGTGCACCAAAAAGCATAAGAATCAAATTCATTTTCAAAGATCTGAATCCAAAAGTATATATGTTTGCTTATAACTCAAACTATCGGTTTTATAAAATCATATTTCAAATACAAGATTTATATCTTCAATAGTATTACAACTTTACATCAATAAGTTATTTCGCAACTCAAATAGTTGTGAAGAAATTAAGAAAATAGGAAAATTTCCCTTATGTAAAGTACCCTCAAAGTCATTTTCATGATATAGTATCCAAAAGCCCTTAGGGGGAACTCATGAAAACTACAGATACCAAGTTTTAGTCCAATCGGTGAAATAGTTTCAGCTCTAGCCCAAGGTACGGACAGACACCTTTGCGAAAACTACCTTTTTGGTTTCAGAGGGTCACGAAACGTCAACATTTATCAAAATATCCAGTTCATTTTTTTTACGATCAGAATACTTTATTACCGAGGTGTCGAAAGAAAGTAAAAACCATATAAAGTGTTTATACTTTTCTTTGAACCCCTCTTCATTTGAGGGTCTAATAACTTCCAGAGAGGGTTCAGATACCTCAGGACCCCCTCCTCCTTTATACGCCATTAGTGTAAATATATGAACAACCAGAATGGGTAGTAAGACGTGGAATAAGGGGACCGCCACCAAAGTTACCAGAAGACCTCCAGACCACCACATTGCCTTTGATAGAACAGATCAGGGTTGATTGGGGTATGGGGGGGGGGGTGGAGGGTGGAAGGAAGAGAGTTGATAGGAAAGGGGGTACACATCAGCCCAAACTTGCTTTCGACTCAGTCGGTCACCCCCTTCTTTACCCCCAACTTGTAGAGCCGGTGCTTTACGAGTGTGTTGGGTTGGATGCACCCCTTCTTCTCCCCTTCTGGTTGAAAGTGTTGAGTTACAGGCTCACATGATGGGCACACGTGGTGGCATATACTCGCATGTGTGTGTGTGTGTGTGTGTGTGTAGCCCAGCCCTACCCCTCAGAGAGAACCTAGTCTAGACCTGTTACCCCCACCCCCTTTAGAACCACTTGCTGGGAGGGAAAAAATCTCTTCTCCTTGTAGTAAATACAACGGTTGGTAGATCGTCGTTGAAAACAAAACCTTTCCCTCTTTGTCTCGTAAACAAAGTTTAATGGGTCGTTTACTTTGAGGAAATAATAATAATAATAAACTAATATTTAATTTTCTCGTAACAGGTGTGGGAATCTTGGCGGGAGAATACAATGGGGCTCTTTCATGAACCATTCGGAGAGAATATACTTCGATTTGTTTTTTGTGTGTAGATAATGTTACTCTGTACAGGTTTCGTAGAAGGAGAATGTAAAGAACACACAAGACGATACAAATTGAATACAGAATAAACACGAGAGCAAAATCGTATGATCATGTTTGTGATAAGGTTGGCACACAGTAATAGTTTTTGTCTGCGACTTGGTATAGTCCAATTATCATCGGAAAGTACTTCACAGACAGCTAGAAAAGAAAAAAACTAGATTTAAATTCGTGTATTAATACGTCATGTAATGTGATGTGCGGCTGTACAAAACAAAGCTATCACGGCAAGGTCCTTGTTTGGTGATACATGTGATAATATCTATTGGGTGGTCTTCACCCGTCAAAATTCCGAAGTTACGTCTTCAATCTCTTTTTAAAAAAAAGAGCGTTCCAGGGATGCTGTTGAAACAGGAAGTGTTGCAAAAATAAAATGCAAAGGTGGATTTTTTAAATTAGGAAAAAATTTCTCATTGAACTCAGTGACAGTTTTTCTTTCTTTTTACTGTATCTAAGCCTCTTTCTTAACTGGTATTTTTTTTTCTCTTTAAATACACATTTTTATTCTGAAGGAGTAGTTGGGGAGTTTGAACCCGTAAACCCCAAATCCCCCTTTAAATATGGACCTACCTGAAATACGCGTTATCCTCTGACCACAGGTATCCTAACTCGATTCCAGAACAAGCCTATCAAAATAAAGTAGTTGAGAGGACAAGACACCTGAGAGAAACAGTCTCTTTCGTTAAATGTATGTTTATTGAGTACTGAAGGCTACTATTTACTATATTTGTAATAATATACACAAGTATCAGGTGGAGAGGATCATTTTCCAAACATAAAATATTTCAAAAATAGAATCCTAGCTGTTGTATAAAAATTTATAAGCATTTTTGTCCATGTTATTAGAAATCAGGAACCAATGTTTTAAGTGGACTGAATAGTAACATAACGCTTCGCTAATATAGCTGAAATGGCCTCGAGGATTAGATTTAATTATAATGAAAACATAAATACTTCACCTCATCACTTCAACTTACAATGAAACATAGCTTCAGGGGTATGTATGAATGTCAATCGTCTTATTTGTAGTCCCGGGTCGCTTGGAATTTGCCGATACAACCTGCCTATCGTTGTAAATACAGTAGCCCCATGGCTTCTTTGGTGCTGACTGACAGTTCACAGCTCACAGCTGATGGCTTTGAAAAGTTACCAGACCAAATTATGAATTCCTACGCCGAACCAAATGAGCTGCAAAAACATGAGTTTAGCAGCTGTCACCTCTGACAGACGAAATTTAGGTATGTACCTAAATGTTGACTGTCAGAAGTCAACTGTGAGCTGTCAGTCAGCACCAAAGATGCCATGGGGCTACTGTATCTGCGGTTAGTCCGGGCAAGTATAGTCCAAGTTCTATAGAAAGGTCCTTCTAAAAAATTAAACTTTTTTTTGCGGCCAACATTGAGAAGACATGCGATGAGATTATCGAACTTCAATCAAAAGAAAGGTATAAAGAACGCAAAGGAACTGAGAGGGGATGAAAACTAATATGTGCGAACAATAGAAACAAAAAATCCTAAACGTCAGATGGCGATGAATCATAAAGAGGTTCATACGACTGGAGAAATATACACTGAAAGACTGCACGATAAGGATAATCTACCAAGGAAACTGGAGAGTGTAGCAGAAGATGAGGTAGTGCAAAATGAAAAAGGATCTAGCATTTTAAAGAGTGAATTGGAAAGAGCCACAGGACATGCGAATAAGGAAAACTGCTAGAGATGACGACATACCAGCTGACCTTCTGAAGAACTGGGAAACAAAGGGTTGATGGCTTTGACAAAACTTGTAAAGAGGATCTACGAAACAGGAGAATAGCCCAAGGACTTTCTAGACGTAACCATGGTGGCTGTAAAAAAATAAGAAAAAAATCCAAGAAATACAGTGACCACAGGACCATCAGCATCATCTTTTTTGTGGGGAAGATCATGGTAAGAATAGTCAACAGGCGTCTGGAACATAAAATAGAAAGTGTGATGGAAGAATACCAATTCTAAATTGGTTTAATTGACTGGAAAAGGGCGTTCGATAGAGTGACGTGGAAGAAACTGATGGAAATACTCAAGAATATCGGCATCAACTGGAGGGACATAAGGCTGATTGTAAACCTGTACCTGGTACAGTGAATGAAGATGAGGCTGAATGATGGAGAGGCCAACAGTGTGGAGATAGGAAGAGAAGTGAGCCAGGGATGCTGTTTGTCACCCAGTTTATTCAACTTGTATAGAGAGTGTCTGATAAGGGAATCCCTGTAGGGAAGAGGTGATTTCAGAATAGGAGGACTCATCATCAATACAATGAAATAAGTAGCTGATCAATCATTGCTGGTCAAAATGAAAGAAGAGTTGCAAGAAATGATCAATTGGCTGGTGAAAATAGGGAGAAGATATGGCATAGAGATCAACATTGAGAAGTGAAATGTGAAGGTAATTTCAAAAAATTAAGAGCCGCTGAAAATCAAAATTGGAAACTTGAGTTGGAAAACACAGAGCAGTCCAAGAACCTGGGAGGTTTGCTGAAAATGGATGCCTACTGCACCAAAGAAATTAGGTTAAGGCTCGACATGGCCAAGGAATCTTTCAACAAGGAGAGGTAACTGCTGACCAGCAATTGAGTTTGGAACTGAGGAAGAAAATGATGAAATGGTATATTTTGAGCATCGCGCTGTATGGAGCAGAAACTTGGGCTTTTAGGAAGATGGAAAAGAAATATTTGGAGTTTTGAAATGTGATGCTGGAGAAGACCAGAGAAGATCAGGTGGACAGACAGGGTGACAAATGAAGAAGTCCTAAGAAGAGTGGATGAGAAGGGAACCATTTTGGATATAATTCAACGGTACAAAGCAAACTGGATCGGACACATCCTTAGGAGGAACTGTCTTCTGCAAGGACGTCATAGGAGGAAAGGTTGAGGGAAAGAGGAGCTTGGGAAGAAGGGTGATTCAAATAGTATATGACTTTAGGGAAAGAAGAAAATTCTGGGAGCTGAAGGAGGAGTCAGAGGACAGGCGTTGGAGATCAAGTTCACTGACAAAAGTCAAAATACAAGAGTTGTAAGACAGAACATATAATAGGTAATAATAATAATTATTATTATTTATATTTTATAGGAATTGATAATATCTATTAAAAGTGTCAGCTGCAGATCTCACGAGACTTGAAATATGGATATGTGAAAATAGAGCTAATAACTCTTCGGTCAGATAATGAAAATTGGATTGTAGATGATCAATTTCCCGACCATGAAAACAACCACCGACAAGATCTGATCAGGCCGCGATGGATCACAAGTGGTTGAAGTATGAAGAGGGTGGAGGGGAGGTATGAGAGAGGGATGTTGATGGGGTCTCATGTGGCAACCCTGTCTTCTAATAGCCCCCCCCCCCACTCCCCGTTACATGACCTGATGTCCCAAGGACACCCCTCAGAACCTGAATCCTAAAGGGAGGAGCTCCCCATGTGTGGAGAGTGAGTGAGTGAGAGAGAGCCTGAGTGAGGGAGAATAGAGGTGGTTGGTGTGTTGTGGGCGGAGGGGGGGGAGGGTTCAGGGGGGTTCAGGGAGATCAAGCCACCCTCAACCCTCCGCTACAACAGATTCACCAACTTGTCGCGTTAGCTTCCAGAAATAGGGGAGTAGGTATACTACACACATGCCCAACTCAACACGTTACTCGGCTTGGCTAGAGGAAGAGGCTCGAACTTCTGATTTGGGGTCATCCATAAAAACACGTAACGCTGTTTCCTTTTTAGCACCGCGTCTTACTACCTGTTCAGGTTGTACGCCTATGTACTATTTACTTTAATAAGTTAGGGATTATGAAGGTTGAATTTAGACGAAGTGTACTTGCAGGAAAAACCACCCTCAGTGCACCCAACCGGGATCCGAACCACGGTCTCCCTGTCATTGGCTCTCTAGTCTATTGCGAGAGTAACGCCTTAGACCATGTGGCCATCAAAGCGGGTGTTACAAAATTCTTTGTCATGATTGATATTCAGGATTTAGAATGGATTCTGAGTTGTGTTGAATCTGAGTTCCTATTTTAGTGTCACAAAAGCGTCCCTACTCGGTGTTACACGAAAAAGAATCGGGGTGGAAAAAAACAGTAATATTATTATTATTATTAGCACCGCGTCTTACTACCCGTTCGGGTTATACGCACTTACACTAATGTGTAATGGTAGGGTGATTGTGAGATGAAATGGAGGACCTACAGTTTAACGTGGAATCCGAACCACGGTGGAGGCCTGGCACTCCCCACATTCACAAGATGTCTTGTCAGAGGTGAAGGAAGGGTTTGGTAATCAGATAAATTTATGCTGGGACCGGGGATCGAACCCCGGCCGCCAGTATAGAAGTCTGACACCCTATCCCTGGACCACCAGGTCACCAACAGTAATAGAAAAGCGTTACGTGGCTTATGGATGGCCTCTTGGGCTATTTGGGGTTAGGCGAGCGGTCATCAAGCCCGCTTCTCCTAAATAGGGGAAGGAGTTTGATACCAATCAGCCGCATTAGAGTGGGGTAAATCCTATAAATCGTTTTCTATCATCTTTCCAAAACAATTTCTGACACAATTCTTTAAAAAAAAAATGTTTTCCTGATTCCTGTTTCCATTAATTAGATGATTTAAATGATTGATAACCCACATCGGTGGTCCGACAGTCAAACACGCCGACCACTCTCGTGTCAGACTGGAGTACCGGTGACCGGTGAGAGATCGTGGCTTAAAATCCCGGTCGGATGTACCGAGGTTTTTGTTTTTTCCAAATTTGTTTCCCCACCCTCTCTCCACGCAAATGTGAGGAAATTTCCTCTAAGCAAACACCTTCCTCGTTCCTAACAAATTAATGTAATTAAATGCGGTAACCGCGTACTGGAAATAATGTGAGGATAGAAAAAAATTTAATCTCGGAAAGTTGTAAATAAATGCACCGGCATTCGCCTGGATATAGACAGATTTTCTTACTATTGAATAACCATATGAGATGTCTTTTTTTTCTACCAGAACTGTAATATATAGCATGGTTCTGGTAAGAAATAATAGATACGACACAATCTCACAAACTTTCTCATATTGTGTTTTGGTTGAAATAAAATGTTCAAAAATTGTTTTTTTTTTGTAAACTATCCTTAAATATGCTACATGGGAGAGCACTGAGAAGCTTTGTAGACGTTCTGAAATCCCGGATTATTTATAAAGTGGTTTGATATTTTAAAATATTGTTTTCAGCAAGGCCATAGCTAGCCAATAATTTCAGGGAGGGTGGGTTGGTGGGCATATCCCCAAATTGCCGGAGGCTGGTAAAAAATTTCTAAATGATAAACAGTTCTAGAAGTTATCTGAAGTGTTTTTTTAATGGCAACATAACCACCTAACTGCCTATGGCTACGAAAAATTCGAAATATTAAACACCTCTACAAGCTCTCTGAAGTGTTTTTTTTTTATGGCAACATAACCCCCTAACCTGTTGATAATTTTCTCCAACCTTTAGTTTAAATTGATATTAAAAAATATCAATCAAATCTTTAATTAAGGCAGGATTTCTGAATGTCTACAACGCTTCTCACTACTATACAATGTAGCGCCCTTAAGTATGTTTTACTCGGAAAAACAAACATGTCATTTTGTTAACAGCAATAAACACTTTTAATACAGACATTTTAACCACAACTGTTCAAAGATGTGTTTAAAAAAAATTCAAAAATTAGTTAGTATTTTGTAGGCTATCAGCAAATTATTTTAAATTTATAAAAATTTCATTTTATTTACTACGAAAAATATTTCCCATCTACCCATTTTAAACTAAATACTCAATACTATTTTCAAAAAATTTCACATGTTCCGAATTATGGCACAAATTAACTACCTTTAGATTTATTTATTTAAAAAAAATCTACATACGTTATTAGTTATCATGTAAAATAGACCTCTGATACCAATTTTTAACAAAATCATTTTAAATATTTAAAAAAAGAATGTATTTTAGTAAACTACTTTAAAATGTTTTTTAATAAAACAAATTTATATAACTATGTGTATTGTAAAAAGCTTTCCAAATATCCACTACCCATTTTAAGCCAAATTTTCAACAGATATTTGCAAAATATTTCAAATTAAAAAAAACCGTAATAAGTAAACTAACTTAAACAATTTTTTCCCCGAAAAGCAATTATAAAGTTTTATTTTTCATGTAAAACACTCCCATCCACTTTAGTGGACGCATGGTATTAGGCGCTACTCTCGCAATAGACTAGACTGCCGATGACGGGGAGATTGAGGTTAGAATCTCAGTCGGGTGTACTGAGGGTGGTTTTTCAAAAAAACTTTTTCCACTTTTCTTTCATGAAAATGTGGGTACACTTTCTCTAAATATATCCTCCCTAATCTCTAAAACCATTACAACGTAATTAATTTATAAGCGTATAACCCAAATGGGTAGTAAGACAAGGTGATAAAAAAACCACTCCCCAGATATACACTTTAAACAAAATCGTTACGTAGTCACTATCAAAATAATTCGAATGTTCAAAAATAATTCCTTACTAAATCACCCTTAATTTAAGGGCACAGAAAAGGAGTATTGTCTGTGGGCTAGGGTCAAAATAAAATTTCAAAATATCAAATCTGAATAAAATCAGACAGACAGAATAAATGGTAAAATCTACTTTTTTGAATTTTAGGTCACATGCAACGTAAAGATTTATCATAATCTCGGTGACAAAAAATTTCGGAATTACAATACTTTGTCTTTAGATGAGAAAGTAAAAATTAATTTCAGAAGGTTGTTCGTAAGAAAATAGTGCTTTTGATAGAAGTAAATATATCGATTATATTCACTGTCGTAACCGGAATCAAATCCCGGCCTTGAAGAAGTTTTCTCTCTCTCTCTTTAAAAAAAAATTACGTGGAATGAAGTAAGCGTCTCAAGGTTTGCGATATCACATTTCCAGATGTTTGAGATAATATTTTGCCTTAAAAACACGTCTTCCATCATTCAAACTCACCGTTACTAGATTAATAGCGCACAAAGTGCTACATAACATAATATATCGCGGTAACTACTTCTCTGCTTCTTGTCAATATTCGACTGCGACAAAAAATGACAGTGATACATTTGTTGTCCCGTATCATCGAAACGCTTCGTCATTTTGACTTTACCTTTAGAAAATATGTGACGTCAAGCGTAAAATACACTACGAAAAAGATGTTTACATTTTCCTCAGTATCATACTAAAAAAAAATAAAAAATCTTACCACGAAAAAAAAATTGGTAATACTTCTGCATCCATTATCTCTCTACATTTTATGGATCTCGCCATTCCACTTATCCTCCCACCCCCTTTCTTTTCACCCAAAAAGTTCTTAGAGTACACAGAAGATAATAATAGGATACACGTCTACTTGTCTTTCCATATAGCTTCCTCTTTTGTGCATACTTCTTTCTTTCGTCTTCCCGTGCGTCATCTTCATAAATAGCGCGCGCCTCACTTCCGATGTGGGGTACATTACTGAGCAAGAAATCTTCATAGCCCCCCCCCCCCTTCCCCCTCTTCGGGCCACTGTTTTGTATAATGTATTGATCCTGGTGTGAAATTGACGAACATTGTAAAAGGGATTTGTAGGGAAGTAGAGAAGAGTTTAATCAAGTTTTGTGATAGACTGTACTAGTTGCTATTATATAGGCTCAGAGCTTCCTGCTTCGCTTGTTGTCGGCAGCGGCGGGGTGGTGGGGGGCGTTAGGAAAGGGGGTTACGGAGGGGAAGAGACGGATATCCGTCGGAGGAGGTGAGGGATTTTGAGGTGGCTTTGAAGGGGTGGGATGGTAAGGCGGTTTGAGAGGGGAAGGAGAAGGTTGCACGGTCAGAGGGGAAGTAGATACTAGCGCTGCGTGCAAGGTGCAAGGGTGATGCTAGCGGTGTATCTGTGAACTACTGCAAGTGCTTCTATTCTCTCAGCTGGGTGTTTTTGCCTCTTGTTTCTTGTTTTTGTTTGTGTGTGGATCACGGTTTGGTGGCATAGCACTTTGCACAGTCGCACCGGACGGTAATGGTGCGGTTTGTGCAGTTTGTTTTCAAACCTTAATTTATTAACCTCTTTTTTTTCTTCTAAACGGTGATGACTAGTTAATCCATCACACGTGGTAACATATATATACATATATATTCGTCAGTAAAAGTCAAGTGTGTGTTCTTTACATTTCGATTTTATTTTTATAAGCGTATTGTTAAAAAACAAACGGACTATGAACTGAATCTGTTTTTTTATTTGTATTGTTTCTGTTCTGAACTATTGTAAGTCCCTTGGTAGTTAGTGTTTTTCATTTGTGTGCGAAAACAGTTTCTTGACAATTTTTGTTTCCTTCATGGAGCAGTATCGAATGGTGTTGAAAATTATTGATACGCTACTGTTAAGTGTAATAACCGACAAGTGATTTGTGGCTTTTTATTTAATTAACATTGTGATTTGTGTCGGCAAAAAAAATAAAAATTGAACGTGATATATTTATTCACCCGCCGCTTTGGAAAGTTCGTTTATGTTTTTTGGATAGTCTTCTTCAACGAAAGGTATTTTTTTTTTTTTTTAATATTTATATTTACTTTACTTTTGATAGATACCTAAAATATCAAAATGTTATTTTTGTTTATATATAATTAATTTAGTTAGGTTGGTACTTGTTTGTGTTCCACAGCTTATGCTTGATTTATAAGCCAATAGAGCTGGTTACATTGTTGACATTTTTATTCTTGTGATTAATTCAAACATTGGCTTCACATAAAACAAATGTTGAGTAGTGTTTCCATTTCAAAAATTTGATAACAAAGATCACACTAACGGTTATATTTAAAAGTCTATTCGCTTTGATAAACGAAATAAAATAGTTTTAAGAATGAAGCATTGATAAAGAAATACAAACAAACACTACATTGTTACGAAATTGACGGTAAATGTGTGTTTATTTCTCTCTCAATCTTTTCCCTCTTTACGCTTGAGGGCAAGATTTTCAAAAGTATCTCTCACTCACCCTCCGCCCACGCTATCTTCCTTTGCCTTCCACGTGAACAAGAAGGTGAAAAATAAAATAAAAACAAGTGAGCCCGAACAGAACAGGTAGTAGAATGTACAGGTAGCCACGCAGAGGAATGCAACAAGTAGTGTTCTATTTTCGTATCAGACGCGAGTTGGGAGAATAAAACAATGAAGACCTGGATTAAGTTTTGGGCAGTGAAAAAAAAACATTGAGAGCTGTGGGACATTTTACATTTGGTTAACTTGAGAATATTATAGTGTATAGAAAGCAGGGAGGGAGGGAGGGATTCTTGTCATATCATGAGGAATGAAATATTTGTTCCTATTCATACACACAACAAAAGCATATTTCCAATGGTAACCAAATTAATATAATGGTAGATAGTTAAATAAGTTTAAAGACATTATTTTAATCTAAGATATTTCAGGATCCTGAAATTTCGTGTAAACATGTTGCTTGACGCCTGGAAACTAAGTTTTGTCTAGTTCGGATAGATTAAAATAATACAAATGTTGACTATTGCGCATTGAAATACTATTTGGCGGAATGTTTTGACATTCTTTTAAATATTTACGTTCCAAATATTAACGTTCTTCTGTGAGTAGAGTGATTTTTTGAAGTTTTAAATTTAACTTATATATATAATTATTTTACAATATTTGAGTTATTGTAAATTTGCTTTTGTATTTATTTGTATAGATGGTAAAAATATATCAAAATTTCCATATTACGACAGATTAAAATTTAAAAAATCCTGCATTCTTTGCTTACTGGCCTTGTCCCAATTTGTGCTCTGAAATAAACATTGTTGCAGACCATATTTAACATTCCATTGTCCTAAAAGAACATTAACGCATTTTGGAAGTTTATTGAGGTTTTATTAATGAGTACGGTAGTTAAAACTAGGGCCTACAATAAACAATATATTTTGGTATTCGATGAAAATATTATAGAAGGCTTTCAACAATTATTTTTTTAAGTTGGTTAGTCGAAAGAGCACAAAATGACTATCCATTAAAAGTAAAACTTGCTTAATCAGCCGTAACAGTTTTTAGGTAGTTAGTGAGTGCATTTTCTTTGTGTGCCAAGGATTTAATTTTGTGTTACTATTGTTCATTGTTGAGATTCTAAACACGGTTCAAGATAAGATAGTTACCAAGTTATGTGACAAATACTGCGTTTTCATTATTTTAAATATTACCATAAATTACAAAGTAAATCAAATTGGTTACATAACGACTGGCTGTTGAAATTATATATGCTCATTTTTAATAACGTGGGCTAATTAAATCTTCAATATCTCCTCATGCTAAAGACGTATGAAAAACACTTAATGTACCTTACAAAAAGCATTGTTATCGTTTAAGGTGGGAGTCTAGGAGACACGAGAAAAGTGTTTTTGTAGTTTTTATAGCAAACATTTTTTTTGGGGGGCCGAAATAAACCCAATATTTCTTCAGTAGAAATATAAAGAGTATAATTTTCTTCATCTGTGATATCAACAGTCGTTGAATATCTGTCAAGACTATAGCGGCATTAGTTGAGAAACTTTTTAAATGAAGATAAGACTTCATTAAATTCTAAGGCACTCTTGACAGATATTCAAAAAACTGTTGATATCACCGTGTGAAGAAAATTAAACTCTCTGTTTCTACTGGAGAAATATTTTATTTATTTTGGCAAAAGAAAAAGTTTTGTTATAAATAAAACTGAAAAAAAAACCTACTCTTTTTCGCGTTTCCTACACCTTAATTGTGTTCATTTTAAATGAACTACCAACACATGAATGGCTCCTTACAAATGTTTGATCCTAATAGAATTGTTCAATTTTAGTATAACATAGACGTGTGCTCTAAATCATATATAAAATAATGCAACTAGGATCGAAGCAAGTAAATGCATACAATTAATCATTAGTCTACAGTAGCCCCATGGCTTCTTTGGTGCTGACTAACAGCTCACAGCTGACTTCTGACAGTCAACATTTAGGTATATACCTAAATTTTGACTGTCAGAAGTGACAGCTGCTAAACACATGTTTTTGCATATCATATGGTTCGGCGTAGGGATACATAATTTGGTCTGGTAACTTTTCAAAGCTGTCAATCAGCACCAAAGAAGCCATGGGGCTACTGTACGTAAGTAATCAAACATGAATCTTTATCGATCATTATTTTTTTAGCCAGTTACTGTTTGCCTGGAGAAAG
Source organism: Timema californicum (assembly GCA_902141385.1). Lineage (NCBI taxonomy): Eukaryota > Metazoa > Arthropoda > Insecta > Phasmatodea > Timematidae > Timema > Timema californicum. Next base: position 136,382 of record CABFOW010001108.1, on the reverse strand, counting down.
TTTTGACTTAAGCTGCAAGTGACCCAGGTTCAATTCCGTTATGTTATCAAGATAGGTTAATTACAATTCATGGCGTTAAGTTTTGTGTTTGATTTTATTTTATTTTATTTCTTAAATGCTCTACATTTGGTCAAGTTAGTTTGTAATTTGTACTGTACTCAAAACACCGAGTCTAGCTAGGCTACAGTCCAATTTCCATAAGAATAAACTTTTAGAAAATACAAACTTTTATTTTTCGACCAAAACTGATTATATTATATTGGCTAGATATTATTAGTGCTATTTTATAGGGTTTCTTAATATCAATCAAAAAGTGACAGCTGCAGATCATATGGCTTGACTTATGAACACGTCAAATTAGATCTAGTAACTTATCTAGCTTTTCGACTATACACATTCGAACTATCCGCATTTAACTGCACTATGTAATAGTAATACTTAGCACCGCGTCTTACTATCCGTTCAGGTTATACGCTTAGCTACAAACTACACAAATGGGCTAAGAGCCGGGAAGGTTGAATATAGAGCAAGTGGACCCGAATTTGCGTGGAGGGAGAGTGTAAAACCATTTGAGGAAACAACCTCCCCGGTTCGCCCAAGCGAGATTCGAACCTATATCTCCCCGTCCTCGGCAATCTAGCTCAACACGAAACTAGCGCGGTTAGCTAACTGTAGCACCGAGGCGGGTAAATTGAATGTACCCGACCGGGATTCGTACCCCGATATCCCCGCCATCAGCAGGCCAGTCTAACAAAAGAGTGAGGCTTTAAACCATTCGGTCACTGAAACGGATCTAGAAAAGCTACAAGATCTACTCTCACGTCAAGTCATGTGACCTCTGTCCCTTTTGATAGAAATTAATAACTACCTATAAAATAACAGTCAACCTCGGTGGTCTTGGGGTAAACTGCTCGCCTCAGGACCCCGATATTAGCGGGTTCAAACCCAGCCGGGGTCGACGAGTTTTTCTTGAGCGACAAAAATATGTAGCACAACTTCCTTCGGAGGGGAAAATAAAGCTTTCGGTCCAATGTCGACTGTAACATGTAAAATAACCCTGTAATGGATGTGATAATACCTTTCCCGGCAAAATTGGTAGGCCCTTTCGCTCTCGCTCATAGAAATTCTCATGTGCTGATATAATCAGTCGGTTCAGAAAATGTACGTTGAATACCATAAATAAATAAAAAAAATCATATTAAATAAGTAATAACACATATTATGTTGACCACCAAAAAAAATTGGTTTGTATTTTCTAAAAAAAGTTCCCTACCACATCAAAACATAAATTTACAATCGAAACGTATTGTCGGGACACGGACGTTCACGCAATCAGCAATGACCTAGCAATAGCCATTGTTGCCAACATAATGTAAAGCCAAACAAGAGGTCAAACAGAATAAGAAAACTCACAAGTAAAAAAAGGCTTAATGAGAGGAAGTACTACTTCCTTAATTTAACCATCGCTGGCGATTTTCGTAAAACATTTTTCCTACGAGTCACTGTCGTGTGGCGACTTAGAAATAATAATAATAAAAAAACGACAGGAAGTTCTCACGCACGAAACAAGTGGTATCCGGACCGCGGTCAAATACACAAACTCGACTCACTTGCGTCCTTTTAGCGTCTACACCCCCGCGCCTCCCTCACCTTATTCCCTCAACCACAGGTTTGCTAGCGCCGCGTCTTACTACCCGTTCGGGTTACACGCAATAACACTAATGTGTAATGGGAAGGGTGATTGTGAGATGAAATGGAGGACCTACATTTTAACGTGGGATTAGAACCACGGTGGAGGCCTGGGCATTCCTCACATTCACAAGTTGTGATTAATACACGTCTTGTCAGGAGAGGGTTTGGCAATTAGATAAATCTGTGCCGGGACCGAGGATTGAACCCCGCACCCCCCATTTCAGAAGTCCGACACCTTACCCCTAGACCACTAGGTCACCAAGATTTAGATAGAGAATAAGTAAAAAAATCAAGCGCAAAAGTTAAACAGTAGAATATTTTTTCAGGCTCCAAATGATTATCGGAAGTTAAAAAGGAGAAAAATATTGAAAAAGATAGAATGAATCAATTGTCACTCACTTGGCTCTTTCCGGCTCACTGTTTACTTCCGGGTGAGTCATTAGTTTGGTAATCCACCCGGGCGGACATTATGTGTTCTGCTACAGTAGTCCCATGGCTTCTTTGGTGCTGACTGACAGCTAAAACCTCTGAAAAGTTACCAGACCAAATTATGTCTCCCTACGCCGAACCATATGAAGTGCAAAAACATGTGTTTAGCAGCTGCCACTTTTGATGGTCAAACTTTAGGTATATAACTAAATGTTGACTGTCAGAAGTCAGCTGTGAGCTGTCAGTCAGCACCAAAGAAGTCATGGAGCTACTGTACTAGGCGTTGTTTCTTCAATCGGTACAATCAAAACAAAATATCTCATAAATGATTTTGTAATGATCTCTTCGTTCCCATTAATAAAATTATCGAGTAGAGTTAGACAAAAAAACACAAATTAATTCTTAATAATGATTATTATGTACTACAAAATGAGATAAAAACAAGCTATAGGGTATAAAAAGAACATATATAATTAAAGATAATGTAATTTTACTACTTTTAAACTGCCTGTACATTAAAAAAAATTCTTTAAAGTATGATAAATATTTAACTGTGTACAACTCATGTATGAATGTCTAGTTACACTAAATTTCAGTCCAAAACATTAATTACTTTATCTTAACATTGGTACGGAAAAACCGTAAAATAGCAATTTTGACCCCTTATAATTCAGGAACTGTAATTATTTGAAATCATTGAATCAGTATTTATAAGTTGTTATTATTATACACTTGTTAAAATAGTGTAATACAATTTTTACTGTCTAATGACGGCTGACCTGGCGGTCTAGGAGTAGGGTGTCGAACTTTTGTGTTGAGGGTCCGTGGTTCAATCCTCAGTCCCGGCACGGATTTATCTGAATACCAAAACCTTCCTTCACCTCTGACAAGACGTGTATTAATCACAACTTTTGAATGTGTGGAATGTCAGGCCTCCACCGTGGTTCGGATTCCAGGTTAAACTGTAGGTCCTCCATTTCATCTCACAATCACCCTACCATTACACATTAGCGTAAGTGCGTATAGCCCGAACGGGTAGTAAGACGCGGTGATGATGATAGTAATAATAATTCTGTGAAATGACCTTAAAAGTTACTACATTATATATTTTACTCAACAGGTAGATTGACGATTTCTATTAACGCACCTCTTCCGATGGTTACATTAACGACTGGTCCTTACAATAGCAGCCATTGACGCAAACTTGATTATAGGTTATGATTGACCAATATTTAAGCATATTTTAAAGTGTATTTTTAAGAAAAGTATTTAAAAAATGATATTTTTGCTTCCCTAGTTGAATTGCCATAAGAATGTTGGTGTTTTAAGTTAAGCCTATATCTTATCCCCCCCATACACCCGTTCATACTACTCCCCCAAGGTTATAATTTTTATTTTAATGGGGTAGGAATTAGTACGTTAGAATAAAGAAGAATGTACCCGCATTTGTGTAGAGGGAGGACTAGAAATCATTGAGGGAAAAACTTTACATTACAACCAGTCAAGATTCAATCCCGACCTTTCTGTCATTTAAGATTTTTTTAATTTCAAGTTCAAATATTTCTTCTATTTGAAGTTGATTTTTTTCTGATGGTGATCAAGTAATACAGAAAACAAATGAATATTATAAATATTAATACATTATATTCATAGCAAATAACCGTAATTCACGAGGTTTATTTTAACACGTAAATCTCACAATAAATGTCACTAAAAAAAAGCCCCATTTTATTTATTGAATACCTACTATAATTTTAAATTCAAAACACCCGCCTCGGTGGCGTAGTTGGCTAACGCGCTAGTCGTGTTGAGCTGCTCGACTGCTGAGGACGGGGAGATCGAGGTTCGAACTTCGGTCGGGTGAACTGGGGGTGGTTTTTCACTCTCCCTCCACGCAAATGCGGGTTCACTTCCTCTAATTCACCCTTCCCAATTCCTAATCCATTAGCGTAATTAGTACTTAAAGCGTATAAACCGAACGGGTAGTAAGACGCGGTGCTAAATAATAATAATAATAAATTCAAAACCTTTGATATTATGAGATATTAAACGAAAAAACCTTTAGAGCGATCCCCATATTGAAACGGATAGCCTGCCAGATTTTAAAACTATGTCCATACGTCGTTCGGCCTAGGTTTAAAGAATGTCCCTGTCAAACATCGTTAAAATTGGTGGGACAGTTATCGTGGATAGAAAGAAAGAAGGAAGAAATGCCAAATGATCGTGCTAAAAATAATCTCGCTACTCTCAATCAATAAAATATCAATGTTGACAACAAAAAATATGTTTGTGTTTTTTTATATAAGTTTCTTCCTACAAGAACTCTACTATAGATGAGCTTGACATCTTTTCAGTTCGCCAGTGCATTTTATTTTGCTGTGCACGATCATAGAAACGATGTATCAGTGTCGGTCTTATAAGTCGAGTAATCAGTGCAAGGTGTAAGTTTTCTGTTGTCAGGTGCGCGCGGAGGGAGACGAGTTTCAAGGAAAAGGTACGTCCGTGTGTTTATTCATTTTACCTCGCTCCCATTGTGTCGGGTTTCAGACGAATCGGCAACATTTGGAAATAGTTTTCAAATAATCTTCAATTACAAGGGTTTCACGACCTTCCAACAATGTTGGAAAGTTGGCATTTCTTCCTTCCCCCCCCCCC